>BTPG01000005.1:18919752-19007252 GCA_036245525.1 Semisulcospira habei
ACTTGCTAAACTAAAACATTAAAAACAACATTAAAACAACATGTTAACAGCACAAACAAGCGGCTGCACCCACAGGTGGGAGTCTAGGGTCTGGAGCCCCATGGGATGTTGATGTGTTGGGAGTGTGGGCAATGGAGATTTCCTAGCGTGTCTTCTCCTTACATTCCCCTAGACCTAGTGCTTGTGCTTGCGTGTTGGTGGCGGGTCTGTCTGTGCTGTCTGCTTGTCTATGTTGTCTTCTTTGCATGTCATCTAGCTAGTTGACACACTCCCAGCCCACAACCACCCACCTGCCTCGCACGTAAAGGCGTGCCCCAGCTGTCAGTCGCTGGTCTATGATAACCTCTCCCATCTGAAGACCGTTGTGCGTGAGCGTAGAGCCACATCCTTCTCGAGGTGACCCCTGTAAACCGGGTAGCTTACGCCCCCGGGACCAAACACAAAGGATCTAGAGGGGTGTCACGACACGTATTATTTTCGTCCATTTTGTAGGGGAATAAGTTTAGAGGGGTGACAGGGTTCAGTTAGTCACCAGGTAACGTTAGCTTAGGTGGGTAGTATTTGGCCTGATCACGAGTATTTGCTGCTGTGCGGGAGTTGGGATGTTGGCGTACCGCGCGTGGCCGCCTAGTCTGAACGCCATCGGGTGGTACATGTTTCACGTGTTTTTACATCACGGGATGTAGTGAGCGTTTTTCGCTAACCTACCGGTATCCAAATTGTTAACCAGTCGCTTTTCCAACTGCGAACGAGTCGCTTTTACCAGCAGTCTCCTAGGTGGTCTTTCAGGCGTGGTTCACCATTTGCTGGAGGCCTCAAGCAGCTGTGTCGGTCTCTTGTATCGGCCCTGTGATACGGTTCTGGTCGGCCCGGAGCCGTTGTCCGAGGAAGGAGAGAGAGAGAGAGAAGAGAAGAGCTGCGACGACTTTACCCCTGGCTTGTCTTGTCTTGTTTTTCTTCGTCTTAGCCGGGGCGTATTCACGGATGACAGTGAGTACACGCAACAGTGCTCTAGTGGCCATTTGCTCGGGGGGTTTGTTTGTTTGCTTGTTCTGTATTATTTTGTTGGCTAGCGTGTTGGGGGGCAGGTGTAAAATAAAAGAATAGAAAGTAGAGGGCTATTTTGTTGACCTAGAGTATCGAGCGGCGGATTAGTTATTGGGGGGGGGGGGGTTAACAGCGAGCAGGCGGCTAGGGTCATTTTTCTATTTGCGTAGGAGTGTAAATATCGAAGTGAGTCAGGTGGTGACGTGTAGATATGTATTCTGCTGAAGTTGAATTTATTGTTGTAGGAAGCGTGATGCGATTGTAAACATGTATTTTGTTGAGGTTAATTTGTCGTTGTGGGAGAGAGGTGAAGGGAATCTGTTGATGTTGAATTTATTATTGCGGGAGAATGGTGAAGAGGCGGCAGTTGAAGCTGTGGGAAGGGCGATGTGGTTATATTGTTTCTTTTGTTCGTTATTTATATGTGTATTTTTGCACCTGTGTTTTAGAGCATCCTATTTCCGACGGGTTCCTATCCTAACCCAGTGGTGTACTGAGAGTGGAGGCTGACGTTGTCACTCCGCCTTGTGGGGCTACGACGCCGAACCTGAGTGCCTTTGCGAGTGTCGCGGCGCGCCTCGTTTAGTCAGGTCGGGTCGTCCCGTTTAAATATTCCTAGCTTGTTTAAGCGAAGTTTTGTTCGCGTATTATCTTGTAAAGAACGTCATACATTGTAAGAATTATTTTATCTTTTCGTAGTGACTGCTTTGTGAGAGGAGCTTTATCACAGTGTCATTTTGAGCTATTGTATTATGTAAAAGTAGCCTGTGTTGAGGAAAACCTTATCGCGGAAGCAAGAGCGTCGAGTTGAGCTGCGCTTAACGGTTGTGCTTCCGGCGAGAAGGTCCCGTGACGTGAAATATAATATTTATTTAACTAATTTTCAGTTATATTGAGTTAAGGACGTTTGTCACAGTTGCATACGTGATATTGTTCATTCTGAAACGTTGTTAGTTAAAGGAGCCTTGTGTATTCTGAGACGTGCTAGTTGAAAGAGCTTTGTGCTGTTAATATCTAATTTGCTAGAGCGTTAGCTTAATTCGAACTTGTTGTTCGTGATCCCTTCGGGGAGATATAGTAGCGTACGGATTGTATTCATTTTTCTCGATCTTTGAGTTAGTAAGCGAGCGTATTTGGTTTCATTTAGTTGATATTGTGCTATTTGAACTAGTGTATTACTTAAGGAGCCACGTGCTGTGATAGACTCCGTGGAAGCAAAGACGTTGGTCTAACTGGCGTCAGCGCTTGACGCTTGTGCTTCCGGCGGGGTCTAGTGGCGTATGATTTAAGTTTTTCAGTTGCTTTTGTATTAGTAGTAAGGATAGTAGTCTTATTTATATATTGTTCGTTTGTATTTTAGTACAGATATTTTGTTATCATATATTAGTTTGATCAACCTTTAGTCTTTAGGGATATTTAGTTATTATATATTTTGTTATTTTGTATTGTGTATAGTGGTTAATTGGTTTGGGGAGTTTGGACGTATGTGTGTGTGAATGTGACGTGTGAGCGTGTGGTTAGGATTGGATGAGGATACAGTTGTTTATTGTTAGGGTTTTATTTAATAAACGTCGTCGTCATTGTTCCTCTGGTGTTTGTGTTAGGTTTGTGTTAGCATGGGTTGGGTGAGTCTCGAGCGGTAGCGCTCATAGTTCGCATCCAGGAAGCGGGGTCGTGACAAGGAGAAAACATCGAAAAAATTCTGGGAACGTGGGACACAAAAAAGGGAACCCAGCTGAGTGGCGATAAGGAAATGCCCTTCAGATATGAAGGGTAGCTGTGAATATGCTGGCATGCCAGCAAATAAGCAGTCGTTGGCGTCATCAGGTGGTTATCTCTAAATCCCTCGCTGAGGAAGGACACCCCAGAGCAAAAATCCCGGGCAGGAGACGCTCGACAGCCTTGGTTGGCAAGTCACCTACGAGACGAAAACTTGGACAAGAAAAGCACCGCCGAAGACGGATGTACTGGGCCAGAGCGCGCAAAACTGCAGTACAATGCTTTTCGCTCATGGTATGGACAATAACGGAATCACTCGAGATGGTGCTCTGCCTGTGGAGTGGCTGATGGAGTGCCGGGCCCCCTGCCTCTTAGGGGCCCACCCGTTGCTACCGGTGGTCACCACGTCCTGGGTCGAGGAGTCGGGTTCCGGAGGCGGAGGGAAAAATCTACTGGCGAAGAAAGAGTATCAACACACAAGTCCAGGCCCTTAAAGCTGAGAAACAGTCAAAAAAACCCGCCCCGCACGTGTTTTAAAAAAACTTTGCAGGACCCAGCGAGGGCCCTGTCTTCGTGAACGTTCGGCTAACTTCGGCAAACCGGTTTGCAACTGACTCAGTTGACTGAGTTTTCAACTGCGTTTGTCGTGCTGGCAAAACTCCCGTGAAAAAGACAGGCCACTTCCTGTTTGCAGCGAGTGGGCACCGCGATCACTGATCTAAACCAGCGATATTTTTACTGATATCAACAGTAGCAGACGACACTCGACCACCCGACGGACAGAGCAGGCCATTTGTGCCTTGCCTGGACGCACGCTGGATATGGACCAGGCCGAGCTATCCGTAAGTTACACAGTACAGCCTGAAGCTTTATTTGATATCGGAAGGGTGAGGAAGGAGGGGTTATTTGTCGTTTAGTGTTTGTTGTTATATCTTTTCATCTGGAGTGGCCTACAGCAATTTTTTTCTCCATACGAAGGGCAGCTACTAAAAATCAGCTTGACCCATGGCGACCTTGTATCTTTTGGCATCTATGTAAACAGTCGATTTTCTCTCTCTCTCTCTCTCTCTCTCTCTCTCTCTCTCTCTCTCTCTCTCTCTCTCTCTCTCTCTCTCTCTCTCTCTCTCTCTCTCTCTCTCTCTCTCTCTCTCTCTCTCTCTCTCATCCAATTTACTGTATTGGTTGTACATCACAATGCTTCTTTATTTATTTATATATTGGACTGGAGGTACGTGTTGAAAAGATTCGTTCACAACTACAAAGTGTCAGGAGTCATACTTACAGCATGTACAGCCGTACATTCTGCCATCATAGTCCCCAGCGCGTAAAATCCATGGCTGTCGGTCAGTTTCAAAGTGTCACAGAATCGTCTGCTGTTGTCCGATCTGCTAATCGCGATGATTTCCGTGCAACAGGAAGTGGTCTGTCGTTTTCCGTGTGTTTTGCAAGCTCGGGATACACAGTTGCCAACTCCGTCAACTGAGTTACGAACCGATTTGACCCACTTAGGGGCAGGGCCCAAGCTGGGTCCTGTAGTCTTTTTAAAACACGCGCTGGGCAGGTTTTTCTCATTGCACCTCAGCTTTAAACATCCTTCACTGGGATGCAGAAGGGCTCTACAAAAAAAGCTCCCTCTAACTGAAAGACTGCATGCCGAAAAGGTAGATGTAGCCTGAATCCAAGAAACCCATCTCAACCCTGATCACCGATTTCACGTCGGAGGCTACCAGGTCTTTAGGATGGACAGAAAAGAGAGGCATAAGGGAGGAGTGCTGATCCTGGTGAAAAACAACATCCCAGCCCAAGACTAAAAGATCAACACCAACCAACAAGCAGAGATCCACGGCGTCAAGATCAAAGTGGAAGACATGGAAATTAAGATATTCAACCTTTACTGCCCCCCAGACAAGGATCTGTCCCTGCAGCTTATCAGCACAGCCACAGAAGAGTGCCTTGTTGTTGGAGATTTCAATAGCCACTCAACATGCTGGGGGTGTGAGGAGACTGATAAAAGAAGAGAGGAAGTAGAGGACTGGCAGATAGAAAGTGGACTGGTACTGCTGAATGATGTGGAAGATCCACCAACACACTTTTCCAGAAGATGGCTAACAACATCCACGCCTGACCTGGTCTTTGCTACGGATGACCTTGCCAAGAAATCAAAGAGAGGAGAGCTAAGCCAGCTTGGTGGAAGTGACCATCTTCTTGTCAAGATCTCTGTAGATCTTGACTATAAACCACACCCCAATTCTTCCCCAGGTGGAACTATAAGAAGGCTGACTGGGACATGTTTGCATCACTGACAGATGTGTACACAAAGGGCATCAACAAAAAGGACAAAAATATTAACCGGCTTGTACGAGACCTCAACAAGGCCATTTTGAAAGCAGCCTCTGAAACAATCCCACGAGGCGCCAGAAAAAATTACAGACCTTATAGGACTGAGGAGCTGCAAAAACTCGAAGACCAAGTACAAGAAGCCAGAGAAAAGGTAGAAAGAAACCCCTCCACTGAAAAAAAAAACATTACTTTTAAAGCTGCAGCTGCAAACTACAGAAAGACCTATCTTCACGCGGCAAGACACAGCTGGAGAGAAAAAAAACTGAGAAGCTTAACCTGGACCGTGACGGAAACAAGCTGTGGAAGCTTATAAGTGCCATGAACAGCAGACGGGGCGGTCCGTGGCGCAGTGGTTAAGGCGCCTGCCACCAATGCCAAAGGTGCGAGGTTCGAAAACGGGTTCCGGCGTCGGACTTTTCTCATCTGGTAAGTGTCACCGTTAATTCGGGCGGACCGTCGGGGGTTCTTTCTCCGAGTACTCCGGTTCTTCCACCCCCCTCCCACCCCCACCCCCAACACTTTGGTACCGGTTTCAGGCCACTTTATAAACTTCAATACAAGCGATCAAAAATCTCTAACTTCAGTAGCTGAACTGGCCCTTCGTCTGTCTTGTACTGTGTTTGTCTTCGGCGTAAATTCGTGTCTGTCACGTGAGTGTGCGTGTTGGGTTTCAGTTCGCGGCGCTTTGAGTCGATTCGCCCAAAAATTGAGAAAAAGCGCCTATATAATACCGGTATTATTATTATTATTATTATGAACGATGAAACCAGGAAATATTCCTCTATTGTCATCGAGCACAACCAGGAAGAAGAGCAGCAAACTGCTTAATAGACAAATATGAAGAAGTCGGCACCATCACCATCCCAGAAGAAAGAAAGAGAGAAGTCCAGCAGGAAATCAGGGCCCAACAAGAGGCTACACCTGATGCAGTGATGACTGACCCCTTTACCATACAGGAGCTGGAAGAGGCCATGAAGACTCTACCAGAGAAGAAGTCCCCAGGGCCAGACAAGATCACCAACGAGATGCTCCTGCATCTAGGCCCCAGAGCCAAAAGTTGTCCTTCTGGACACCTTCAATAATAGCTGGAAGGGCGACCATGTTCCACACATATGGCGAGAAGCAGACATGGTGCCCGCTTATTAGAACGGAAAGGACCGTACAAAAGCAGACAGCTACAGGCCCATAAGCCTTACCAGCTGCATGGGGATGCTGATGGAAGGGCTCATTAACACAAGACTCATGTGGCTCATGGAAAGGAAGTCTTCACTCCTGAACAGGCAGGTATTAGGCAACACTGCTCAACTGAAGATCAGGTGACCTACATTGCCCAGAAAATAGAAGACGGCTTCCAAGACAAAAAAACACACTTTGACGGTATGGATTGACATGGAGAAGGCCTTCGACAAAGTGTGGAAGGAGACACTGAAACATAAACTCCAAAAGTGTGGCGTCGCCGGGTGCATGCACAGGTGGATTGAACAGTAGCCCTTCAACAGAAAGGCTAGAGTACATGTCAACGGACAATACAGCCGAAAGAAGACGCTGATTGAAGGAGTTCCACAAGGAGGAGTTCTGTCCCCAACATTATTTCTCATCTTCATCAATGACATTGTTGGAGACTTTCCAAAACACGTTCATGGGGCCATCTATGCAGATGACCTCGTGCTGTGGTGTACTGAAGAGTATGTGACAACAGCAACCTACAAGATGCACGAAGCACTGCAAAAAATGGAAGAGTGGACAAGAAAGTGGTTTGTAACCGTCAATTCAAAGAAGACCACTTACACCATCTTCAGCTTGTCCAACAAAAGCCAGCAAGCAACACTGAAAATCAATGGACACACTCTTCTACCAGAAGATTGCCCTACATACCTGGGTGTGACCCTAGACCGCAGACTTACCTAGAAGCCACACATTGTGAAGTGCCAAGAGAGGGCAAAAATCCGCCTAGCCCTGATGAAAACGCTCACCAGCATCAGATGGTGAACAGATGCTGGCATTCTCATGAAAATGTACACAGGGAGAGTCCGACCAGTCATAGATTATGGAATGGCAGCATGGGAAACGGCAGCAAAGTCAAACTTTGACAAATTTGGAAAAATTCAGAACCAGGCAACAAGAATCATCACTGATCACTGGTGCCATGTGTTTTAATCCAATCTCTGCATTGGAAAGCGCATCCGGACTGGAGTCACTAGAGAAGAGAAGAGACACCAAGCTCTTGTTACAAGCAGCAAAATTCAAACGTCTGCAGAACCACCTGATGAGACGGAGAATGTTAGAGCCAACAAAGGGTAGACTCAAGCGCTCCAGCATCATACATATCAGACCAGGATCCTTGAGCGGAGAATCCAGATCTCTTAGATCACATGCCAAAGGAGATCCCCAAAACCCTTGAGAATCCTCCATGGAAGCGCTCGGCTGAAACCCAAATACGCGACAGCATACCAAAGATCTAGAAGAAGGGTACCCAGTGTGACACAGAACGCAAATCCTACACGATGGAGCACATCCAGACCCACAAGAGGTCTGGACCCATGTGTACACGGACGGTTCTGCAACTGACGCTGTCACAGACGGAGGAGCCGAAATCTACATTAAGTACCCAGGAGGGAGAGAAGCAGAGATCTCTCTCGCTACCGGCAAATACGCCACCAACTACAGGTCAGAAGCAGAAGCCCTGAGAATTGGTTAGTGAAAAACTGACCGGAAACATCTGACTCCATTGTGTTTCTCACTGACGTCCTCTCCATCCTACAGGCCCTAAAAACACCCAAAGACAATGACCTAAATGATCTGTTTTTGGCCCTCGCCTCCCTTTGTACAACACACACGGTCGTGTTGCAGTAGATACCTACACACTGCAAGGTGCGAGGCAATGAACCTGCATACAGGCTAGCAAAGGAGGGATCTTCAACAACCCAAGAAGACAAAACAACGTCATTTGCAGAGTCCAAGATTATCATCAAAAACAAGCAGAAAACAAAGTGGCTGCGAGAACATCCCAGCTATAACAAAACAGATGGCTATCACCTACTGACCAGACCGGAGCAGGTAGTTATCTTCCGACTACGCACCGGCCATAACAAACTGAACTGGCATCTCCACACTAAGTTTGGAATTGGCCAGTCAGACCTGGTAGCATGACAACAGACCACGTGCTACAGACCTGCCCCACGTTCACAACCCTCAGACGGAGACACTAGCCGGAAGAGACAGAGGTGTCCCGCAAGCTCTATGGAGGCCTGGAGGACCTGCGGCGCACGGCAGCATTTATAGAGGTGACCGGGCTGTCCATATAAAGAGTGTTCGAGGAAGAAGAAGAAGAATCGTCAGCAAAGAGTTCGCATTTTACCTCAGGATTTGAGATGGAAAGAGGCAAGTCATTGATGAATAAAGAAAATAAAAGATGCCTTAAGATAAATCCTTGGGGGTCTCCGTGCCTTACTATACCTTCTTTTGAATACCTTCCGTTCGAGTAAACCTTCTGTCGGCGGTTACTTATGTAGGAGGATAAAAAAGGTATAGAGTTCGAATCAAGCTTGTATACTGAAAGTTTCTTTAAAAGAATGTTATGATCGACTAAATCAAATGCTTTGGTTAGGTCCAGAAAAACTGCACCATTTAATTTGGAATTGTTTATTGATGAGAGCCAAGAGTCGACGATGCGAAAGTGCAGTATGACATGATTGTTTAGGTCTAAAACCGGACTGAAGAGATATACGTAAGCGTTGATTCTCCAAGAAGTGGAGTAGATGCTTGTGAACGTGTCTTTCTATTGGCTTCGATAACATTGATAACACTGAAATAGGACGGAAATCGTTTGGACTTTTGGGATCTTTACATTTGGGAATGGGGACAACTTTAGCATCTTTTATGGCATCTGGAAAAATACCTTGCTCGATAGAAAGGTTGGATATAAATGTCAAGGTTTCATCTGTATATGGAATGGACAATTTCAGTACCATTTTGTGTATTACATCCAGGCCACACGATTTACTTGTTAGAGTAGAAATGTATTTACCTACTTCAAATACTGACATAAGACGTATGGAGAATGACGCACCTGTTGCGGACTGAGAGTGTGCGCAGTTTATCAGAACAACTGTAAATATCAGTGCTAGAGGGAAAAGACTGTACAATGGATTCAGCAATATTTAAAAAGTGGGAATTGAAGTCGTCTGGATTCATGCCTTGAGAGGTAGCAGCATTGATGGAACTTTTCTTTTTTGTAAACAAATTGATTGCATTCAGACACTTTGGGTATCTTTACTCTCTGCGATTACTTTTTCCGCAAGTGTTTTCTGGGCTTTTCTAACTAAGGATTTTACAAGATTACGTTTTTTCTTAATATATGCAATTCTTTTCTGCCGTTTTAAGTCATCTCTTTTTTTCCTTGCGTGAATGATTTCCTTCAACAACCAAGGCGGAAGGGTAGGGTGATTAACTCTTTTAGTCCTTAGTAGGGCATGTTTATCTAGGACCCAAAGAAACAGCTTGTACCAAAGCGCTAGGGCTTCATTGGGATTATTAGTGTTACAAATAAGGTGAAAGGGCGTGTTTGATAGGTCATGAAGAAAGTCATCTTTGTTGAACTTTTTGTAAGACCTGTATGTGATAGTAGTGTGCTGTTTGTGCTGGGGATTATCACGTTTAACTGAAAGATTAAAACAAGTAGGAAAGTGATCACTAAAGTGTACGTCTTGAGCAGGTTGAAGTAAAATTCGTGTCACGAATTAAAAATCCAAAGGGCTAAATGATTAATATGTATGCAAACCAAGGGGAATCACAGCGCTGGACAGACAACAGTTAGATCCCCAGGGGATCTAACTGTTGTCTGTCCAGCGCTGTGATTCCCCTTGGTTTGCATACAATTCTGCCAGCGCTAGCCTCACCTATCTGGTTTGTGAGTAAATGATTAATAAGCTATATATTCAATGTCAAAGCATGCCTCCACACCGGCAAGTTAAGAGCGTTTGTACAAAAAGTGATCTGATGCCAGTCTTTTGTTTTCTTAACTTTTTCCAAGTCAATGGAGTATTTGGCTTTGATCTCGTTTTAGGAGGCATGGCTGGTGGTTTAGTGTCCTTCACTGGAGTGAACTAGTCCGCCATCTTGCTAACACGAACACACTGTACAGTCGCACGTGGATTTATTGGCAGGGAGCTGTTTGTGCGCTGCAGAAATGGCACCACAGTGCAAGGAATTAGTTATATGCCAAGATGATACCAGTGCGTGATAGGGAAAACGTTTTGATAGGGAAAGGCACCTGAGAGCGGGAAATAATTGATCGGTGTCAGCGCTCATATTCCAAGTGACGCATTGGTTGCACTAGTTCCATATGACGCGTCAGCCGCTCTAGTTCCAAAGAACGCGTGACGCAAATGTACAGTCATTGAATCGATGTTATTAATGCCAAGCTTAACTTTCAGTCTGTTTGACAAATTATTTTTTAGATTAGAGCACATAATGATTACACGCTCACCTTTGGAAAGCAGAGCTAATTCAGAAGAATCCCAGAACTCACACAAAGTCAATTCAGGAAACAAACAGACCCGTTGCAGTACTCCGATGTTGGACACAGACGAATGCCGCGGAATGAAAAACGGTATACGGAGGGTCTCCGACGAACTCGAAAGTACTGTTCCTGAAGGAATGTGAGTTTTTCCAAGCAAGCAAGCAAGCACTATTGAAAACATTCACAAAAAGTATTTAAGGAATCCGAAAACACACTAGGTGCAGTGTTGTACTCCAAGGTTAAGTTAGGTTAACGAATGTCGTGGAACAAAAATAGCATTTCAAGTGTTCACAACCATTGTTCAGGATAATTTTACACAAAAATAGTAATCCATGTCTATTACACACATACACACAGTGCACTTCAATACTTTAGATCCAGATGAATATAGTAAATACACATTCCCAGCGGAGGTGTGAAAAGGTAGGCAGGACAGTGTATCCTCGGTGGCTCAGAGAGCGAGCGAGCAAGAGAGAAAAGAAGTACCCAACGGAGAAAGAAACACGCTTAGAAAAGACGGGTACAACACAATTTATTACTATTTCGGGTAAATACCCTTTGTCAAAATAGACAAACAAACAAACAGAGAGATTAGCCGCTACTTATCTTCATTGGCAAAAGGAATGTGGCAACTGAAGGAGGTGACGTAAAATAAAATAAAAGAAAAGGAAGGTTACAAAGTAAAGTAGATAATAGCACTGTCAGAGGAGAGAAGTGTGCATGATCGACCAGTGATCATAGATCTACTGTGGCCAAAGCACACACACACACACACACAAAAAGAGATAGGAAAGAGAGGGGGCGCTAAAAAAGTGACTGAAAGCAATGCATATGGAACCCCCCCCCCCCCCACGAAAGGGGGGCGTATCACATATCCCACTGTTCCAGCCACTCAGTGCATGGAAATTTAAATCTAGCCCCCCCCCCCCCAAAGGGGGTCCAGATATTTAGCCGGTGTGGACAGCTGTTTCGGTCTTGGCGACCTCTTCAGCACACCATCGGCGATACTGGAGGAGGCAGGAATTTCTGCCTACCTGCAAAGACAACCACATTTTTTACTTTTTCCGCACTTTTGTTCTTTCTTTTCAAAAGAAAAGGAAGAACAAAAGTGCGGAAAAAGAAAAAATGACGTCAACGAAAAATCGTAAGAGAGACTCGGAAAGAACCTAAACACGAGAGACAAGAGTGTGTGCAAGCACGTGCAGGAGCGAGCAAAAGAAAAGGCGTGTAGGTGAGGCCAGAGAAAGAGAGAGAGAAAAAGAGAGAGAGAGAGAGAGAGAGAGAGAGAGAGAGAGAGAGAGAGAGAGAGAGAGAGAGAGAGAGAGAGAGAGAGAGAGAGAGAGAGAGAGAGAGAGAACGAACGGGGAGTACCCTTGGGCACGAAGTAGGCTGAGTGTCTAATACACAAAGCCTGCTAAACACCAACCGGAAGGCAAACTTTATATCACCTTCAAGTTGAGGACTACCTCGGGGAAAAACGGGAGGACCCAGGGAAAAAAAACCCAGCATTTAGCACGGTACACAACAAGTAGTAAGTCATTAAAACAAAGCAAATAATCAAATTCAGTAAGAGAATATTGGTATAAGTGGAGAGTAGGTAGTTGTGAAACCGTCTTCAAGGGTAACTCAAAAAATAAAGGGGAAAGAGAGAGAGAGAGAGAGAGAGAGAGAGAGAGAGAGAGAGAGAGAGAGAGAGGGAGGCGGGGGGGGGGGGGGGGAGGGGGGGGAAGGAAAAAGCGTAAAGAGAGATTGATGGTTAGAGAGAAGTATTAAAGGGGGTAGGGGGGGGGGAGAGAAAGAGGGAGAGAGATAGAGAGAGAGGGGGGGGGGGGAAAGGGTGGGGTAGGGGCGGAAGACAACCAGCCAGAGCCACCAGCCCCACCCAACAGGCACCCACCAGCCCACAGAAAAACACACAGGCACGCAACAAGACGACCACATACATCCCCAAGGGATGCACACGATCGCCCCGCCCCAAAAACCGCGTATCAATCCGTGAGCCGGAGACCGGGCGCCCGACAGGGAAGGGCAAGGGATCCAACTAAACGTTCGGCCAGCGCTGAGAAAGTCCCCAAGGGAAATGTACATATCAACCAGCGCCAACCTCACCTATCTGGCTAGTGAGTAGTAAAACAGAAGCGATACAGTGAGTAAAGGTACAGTTAGCAGACACAAGCAAGGTAAGAAATGTTAATCTTTCATATTCATCCCGAGTGGCGCCACAGTGCCCAGTTTATTAATCAGAAATGTTTCACGGTCTTTCCTGGCCCAGACATTACTAGCTTGCATAAGCCAGAGGCCTTTAACCCGAATGTCCGAGACGGAGTGGTCGGCCTGATTAAAATGTCGTCCAACCGGTCTGTTGTATTGGTACTTGACAGACTGAAGATGTTCTTTGAAACGGTCGTTGATGGTTCTTTCCGTCTCTCCGCACTTTTGTTCTTCCTTTTCTTTTATTTTATTTTACGTCACCTCCTTCAGTTGCCACATTCCTTTTGCCAATGAAGATAAGTAGCGGCTAATCTCTCTGTTTGTTTGTTTGTCTATTTTGACAAAGGGTATTTACCCGAAATATTAATAAATTGTGTTGTACCCGTCTTTTCTAAGCGTGTTTCGTTCTCCGTTGGGTACTTCTGTGCAAATTACACGCTTGGCAGTCACCTTTTTGGTCTGGATTGAGCAAGAGAGAGAATTACGTCGTATTTAGAGTATGTCTGTGTGGTGACGGAGTTGCTTCTTTTACGTCACCGGCACTGTCTGACTTTCTCCAGATGTCAAGTTTTTAAAAAACTGTTTTAATTGTTGTCTACCGTATTTTTTTAAATACGTAACTTTGAAATGGGGCTGGGTCGGAGCGCATTCCGGAGTATGCAGATGACGATTTTGGCGTGCGGCGCAGAAATTCGTGCAAAGAAGTAACACGATAAAAAAAAGGACGTCACGTCTAGCTACGCAAACCTTGCTAGAAAACGTCGATTTGGCGCCAAACGCCGTGTGTGTGTGTGTGTGTGTGTGTGTGTATGTGTGTGTGTGTGTGTGTGTGTGTGTGTGTGCGTGCGTGCGTGCGTGCGTGCGTGCGTGCGTGCGTGCGTGCGTGCGTGCGTGCATGCACAAAACCCTTAAAATGAGTAACTTTCTTTACCATCCTTATGGAAAATGGGTATGTGTAAAATTCTGGGTGACCAAGTCAGGCACCCATTTTTTCCTGAGGATTGTTTCTGCATTATCTTTCATTCAAAAGTCAGAAAAAAATATCAAAATAGGATGTCACATTTTTGCAGGTTTACCTCATGTTGTGTGTTTGAAACTTACTGGGCCAGTGTGTTACCACGGAAGCGAGCGTCTCTATGGATCAACTTGATACCTGATTGGTCAGCTGCGCAGATGGTCGGCTGTGCAGTGACATGAACTGAGTTGTTTCCCCTTTTATTGTCTCTCGTCCCGCCAACCGTTGTTCCATCTGCAGAGGTACGATTGATTTTATGCAATATTTCTTAGTTAAGAGCACACCCAAGTGTACTTCTTCAGCTCAGTTATTTAACTGAGATGTTCCCAATCCGATACAATTGCACAGTAGCCTATATGGACCCGTTTGGCCGATAAAACTGAGACGTCTGCTACGACCGGCGTCTGCTGCTCAGTCAGTCTTGTCTCTTGGCTTGACTTCGCGAACGAAGATTCTATAGGGCTTGCCCACGTCGTCTGCAGGCATTTTCGTGGCTGCGGAGGCCAATCCGGGACAGGCAGGTACGACCGCAGTGGCTGCAGGGGAAGGTCTGTTCAGGGTTCTGAGTTACGACAGCTCTGTTTTTTCTTCTGAGCCGCTTGTCCTTAAGGTTAGCTCTGCGAGAGTCCTCAAAGGAGACGGCTGCCTTCTGAATGGTGGAGCGCCAGGTGTCACGGTCCGCAGCAAGCGAAGACCATTGGCGGTGGTCGATTTGGCAGGCACTAAGTGACTTCTTGAGACCGTCTTTGTATCTCTTCTTTGGTGCCCCTCTGTCTCGGTGTCCAGTGGCGAGCTCGCCGAACAGAGTGATCTTGGGTAGGCGATGATCCTCCATCCTGGAGACGTGCCCCGCCCAGCGAAGCTGTGTCCGCAGCAGCAAAGCCTCGATGCTCACAGTTTCCGCCTGTTCAAGGACCTCGACGTTGGTGACATAGTCACTCCAGTGAATGCTGAGGATGGTACGCAGGCAGCGCTGGTGAAAGCGTTCGAGGAGTCGTAGTTGGCTGCGGTAGAGGGCCCAGGACTCGGAACCGTACAGCAGGGTGGTGAGGACGACAGCTCTGTACACGCTGATCTTGGTGCCTTTTTTCAGCTGTTGATTGTGCCACACCCGCTTGAATAGTCGCCCGAAAGCACTGTTCGCTTTTGCCAGCCTGTTGTCCAGCTCCTTGTCCAGCTTGGCGTCTGACGTGATGATGCAGCCAAGGTAGGTAAACTGGTGTACAGACTTCAGTTCGGACTCGCCGATGGTGATGTGGGGAGGGCGATGCTCTTCCTTGGGTGCCGGCTGATGAAGGACCTCTGTCTTTTTCAGACTGACCTCAAGTCCAAAGAGCTGGGCGGCATCTGCGAAGCAGGACGTAATGCGCTGCAAGGCTCTCTCTGTGTGTGCAACGAGGGCAGCGTCATCAGCAAAGAGCAGCTCACGAATCAGTTGGTCTAGGGTTTTCGTGTGGGCCTGCAGTCGTCTGAGGTTGAACAGGCTGCCATCGAGACGATACCTGATGTACACTGCGTCGTCGTCGTCGAGGTCCACTGTGGCCTGCTTCAACATCATGCTGAAGAAGATGGTGAAGAGGGTCGGTGCCAGCACGCAGCCTTGCTTCACGCCGTTGCGAATGGGGAATGGTTCTGAGAGGTCACTGTTTAGTCTGACCTGGCCTTGCTGGTCCTCGTGGAGCTGGACGATCATGTTGAGGAACTTTGGGGGACAGCCTAGTCGCTCCAGGATCTGCCACATACCTTGCCTGCTCACAGTGTCAAACGCTTTTGTTAGGTCGACAAACGTTACGTACAGCCCTTTGTTCTGCTCGCGGCACTTCTCCTGAAGCTGTCTCAGCACAAAGACCATGTCGGTGGTACTCCTGTTGGCTCTGAAGCCACACTGGCCCTCTGGGAGGTGGTCTTCAGCGATGGCAGGTACCAGCCGATTCAGGAGCAACCTTGCGAGAATTTTCCCGGCAATGGACAGCAGGGTAATTCCACGATAATTAGAGCAGGCAGACTTCTCTCCTTTGTTCTTGTACAGGGTGATGATGACTGCATCACGGAGATCCTTTGGTAGTGTTCCTTTTTCCCAGCAGCAGAGAAAGAGGTCGTGGAGCTTGTTGTGCAGTGCTGGGCCTCCATGTTTCCAGATCTCTGGCGGGATTCCGTCAATGCCTGCTGCTTTGCCACTCTTGAGCTGGTGGATGGCTGTGAGGGTCTCTTCGGCGGTGGGCGGTTCGTCCAATTCAACCTTTAGTGGAAGGTGTGGGATTTGAAGGATGACTGTTTCTTGAACAGTGCGCTCAGCGCCGAAGAGGTCCTGAAAGTATTCCGACCAGCGGTTCAAGATGGAGGTATTATCTGTGAGGAGTGCCTGTCCATCAGCGCTTCGCAGGGGACTTTGTACCAGGTGCCTAGGGCCATACACTGCTTTCAGTGCTTCGTAGAAGCCCCTGTAGTCACCGTTGTCAGCGCAGAGCTGGGTCCTCTGTGCGAGTCTGGACCACCACTCGTTCTGGAGCTCTCTAAGCTTGAGCTGGAGACTGCTGCAGATGAGGCGGAAGGCAGACTTCTTCACAGGGCAGGAAGGCTGGGCTAGGTGGGCCTGGTGGGCGGCTCTTTTTTTTGCTAGAAGTTCCTGGATCTCTACGTCGTTTTCGTCAAACCAGTCTTTGTTCCTCTTTCTAGCAAAGCCCAAGACTTCCACAGAAGATTTTACAATAGCAGTTTTCAGTTGTTCCCAGAGTGTTTCAGGGGAGGAGTCTGCTGGATCAACTGTGTCTTTGAGCATGCGCTGTAAATCGGCCTGAAGGGCAGCTTTCTTGTCGTCACGCTGAAGGCTGGCAACATCAAGCTTTTTCTTGGGGGGGCCCCCTTTCTTGGGTTTCAGCTTGAGGCGGAGCCTGAGTTTGCAGCGAACAAGGCGGTGGTCAGTGTGGCACTCTGCGCTGGGCATCACTCTGGTGAGGAGGACGTCACTGCGGTCCCTCTGACGCACTAGGACATAGTCGATAAGGTGCCAGTGCTTGGAGCGAGGATGCATCCAGGTGGTCTTTCGACTGTCCTTTTGCTGGAAAGTAGTGTTGGTGATGACAAGTTGCTGCTCTGCACAGAGCTCCAACAGTAGGCGACCATTGTCATTGCAGTTCCCAACGCCATGCTTGCCGAGGACTCCTTTCCAGGCTTCAGAGTCTTGGCCCACTCTGGCGTTGAAGTCGCCAAGGATGATGACTTTGTCGTCTGCAGGGGTGCTCTGCAGGAGGCTGCGCAGGTCAGAGTAGAACTTGTCTTTTTCTGCAGGCTCTGCCAGGAGGGTTGGGGAGTACACACTGAGAAGGGTGACGTATTGCTGGTGTCTCAGTGGGAGGCGCATGGACATGATGCGGTCGGAGTGACCCGTTGGTAGGTTTTCCAACTTAGTCGCAATGTGGGTCTTCACCATGAAGCCCACGCCTGAGAGCCGTCTTTCTGATGCAGGCCTGCCTGACCAGTAGAGGGTGTAGCCAGCGCCAAGTTCTTGGAGGCTGCCTTCCTCCGGAAGGCGTACTTCGCTGAGCGCGGCGATGTCGATGTTTAACCTCCGCAATTCATGGGCAATGAGGGCGGAGCGACGTTCAGGGCGTCCGCTGTCTGCTGTGTCGAGCATGGTTCGGATGTTCCAGCATGCTACGTTGAGTCCGGTCGTGGTCGTCATGAGAGTGGATCCATTGTTTTTTCTTGTTTTCTGACCGCATGAGAAGATGCCCGTTGACCGCGGCTAGCCAACTGGGTTACGAGGGGATGAGCTTTGGTTAGGCCACCTTTTCTAGGCCCCTCTCCGTGTGGAGCAAGCAGTGCTGTCCCTAGAGAAGGCTGCTTGGTCGTTCAGGGTGTGCCGAGTGACGTTGTCATCCCCATGTCAACATCAGGCGACCAATATCCTGAACCGCCTGCATGCAGGTTTGAGACTGCGGCTTCCAGTGACATCTTTCACCTGCCGTTTTGCCCCTTGCCCATCGCTACAGGACTTGGAAAGTTCAGTGTCATAGTCCGTGGGCGTTTCCTAAAGCCTGCGCGGTGGAGCTTTTTGGTGGAGTGCAGTGTGCGCAGTACTGGCCCCACCCTTTAAACCCTTGGTTCGTTTGCCATGGCCTAGCAAGCTGGGACGGTGGCATCGAGGTCCTCGGGTCGTAGGTTTTATATCAGACTGTCCTTGTCTTAGTCTCTGGCTCAAAAGCCTTCCCCGGAGACACGGGGGCTTTGATGTCAGGGGTTTCCTCCCTTAGCCTTTCCGCAGCCAAGCGGCCAAGCCTGCAAGGCAGCAGGGGACTCGTGGGGGCCGGGGTCGTCTATGTCCCGTGCAGATGTGAACATCTGCCCACTGCCCAGACGGTGACACCAGAGGAGAAAAATCCAACGCCGGAACCCGGTATCGAACCTCGCACCTTTGGCATTGGAGGCAGACGCCTTAACCACTGCGCCACTTCCCCGCCCTAGTCAGTCTTGTAGTAACAGATAATAGAACCCCACGATTTTAACAAAAGCTTTCTTCTTCAATAAAAGGAATTTGTTCAATAACACCATTACAAGGTCAATGATTATCAGTCACGCAATTGGGGTGCTTTTTTTTTCTGACATGTGTGATTGTGATCGAAAAGTAACTTGACACATGAAAATGGCGCCAGATTTCAGTGTGCATTTCAATCCTTGTACGCAAAACTACGTCGCGATTCGAAGAACAGACTTCCACGAACAGTATTTTCGGATTGTGCAACTGAAGTGTCGCTTTTTACTGTATTACCAGTTATTGTTCGTAGGGGGCAGGGGGTTCTGCAGTAATTATGTATATATCTGATCAAAAATGTCAACGGTTTATAATGGCTGCATTTGACATGTTTGCATTGCAGCACTGTTCTGGCCACACTCAGCACTTTCCGCACACACCCAGCGCCAGATGGCACACACCCAGCGCCAGATGGCAGCAGGATGTCCAAACCCATCGGGATCTATGGAAGTGGACAAGCACGCCCCTTCCTGGCACATGACCAAGGCCCATGGCAAAATTAGTCAGCTGCAGCATGATGGCCCAGCCTCTGCCGCAGAGGGTGCGTCTGGTAGGAGGGTGCATAGACGGCAGCGGAATGCCCCCAATTACAAACTGGTAAGTGATTCTATGATCATCTTCATTTTATTGGCTTGCATGTGAAGCAAAAGTGAGTTTATGTTCTGGGCCACTGGTCGTCCATCCGTCGTCCATGGTGAACGTTAACAGTGGCATTTTATCGGAGACTATTCAAGCCACATTCTTCAAGCTTGGCCCAAGGATACTTTGTGGCAAGACCTTTGTAAACATATCAGTTTGAGTGACCTCTCTCAAAGGGTCACGTGGGGTTGACAGATGTGTGAAAACTGCTTACATTTTCAGAAAACATGGATTTTGTTGCTGCAGAAACAAGCCCTCATCACCGAGGACACACATATGTAAATCGGTCATAGACGGGATTACTCTTTATATTCTTGTGCAAGGCCCCTTAAACCAAAATTGGGCTGCTTTTGTCCTAATGCAGCTTTTTTTTCCTTTTCCAGTTGGCAAATGGAGCCTGGGATGGACCTGAGACTGAGAGTGCAAGCGCACCGCAATACAAGGACAGTGATGACGAGGAGTTTGTTCCTGGCTCGAGCTCACAGGATTCAGACCTTGTGTCGCCATCAATCTCTGGGGTCTCTGACACAGACAGTATTGTATTGAATATGTTAAATATGTTAGATTTTAAAGTGGCTGGTTCAGGGTGGGCAGGTGTCAGTGAAGCAAGTACCAGCAAGGTGCAGTGTGCGTTAGGGGGTGAATTAGGGGGTGGCAATGACAATGTGGATAGGCAGAAGGAACACGACGTTGGGGGTGGGGAAAGAGCGCTTACCGAAGAAACGGGTGTGCACGTGTCGCAGAGAGGGAAAGGAAAATACAAATGGGACAAGAAACATACATGTAAATTTTGTAGCAAGCTTGTCTTGAAAATGAGCACGCACTTACAAGATGTCCATGCAGATGAGGCAGACGTTGTTAAAATTTTGGTGATGAAAAAAGGGACTAAGCAGAGACGTCAAGCATGAATCAGACTGCAAGATGAGGGTGATTACATGCATAACGTTGCCATTCTTGAAAAGAAATCAGGATGTTTGATTCCTAAGTATCACACCAAAACTAGTAAAGTAGACGACCTTCTCGCCTGTAGCCCTTGCAAAGGGCTCTATCAAAAAATGCTGATCTTTGTACACTCAAAACGTTGCTGTCAGAAACCAGGAGGGTTTCAGTTCGCTAAAAGAGGTGAGGCGGCACGATGTGGGAGGCTAATGCTTCCAATACCCTTAGACATTGACTTTTCCTTCTATCATAAGGTTTTAGCCAGACAGAGAGATGATGAGATAAGCCGTCTCATCAGAACTGACCCCTTGCTTCTTGAGTATGGAAAGAGATTATTTGAGAGCAGGGACATTGAAGAACACACGGCTGGGCAAATCAGCTCCAGGATGTGGGATTTAGGGAGACTATTAAAGATTCTTAGAGTGAGGTCAGAAATGAAAATCGCAAGTTTAAATGCTGTGATCATTTCAGCTAGCTTTGATCATGTTGTACTGGCTGTAAAAGAGCTAGCAGAATTTGATGAGGACACACATCAGTTCAAAAAAAGGCAATCTTGCAATGCGCTTAGGCAATGCCTTGAAAAAATGTTCACAGATCAAACAGTCACAGGCATCCAAACAGCTTGGGCATGGTTCAGATGACAGGTGGCGACATGAGCTCTCTGAGGCACAGCAGTTTGACTCTGTCTTCACCGGGGACTGGTACAATTGTGTGTCAGCTACAGCAGCACAGTCGGTCTGGAAATTGACCATGAACAAACCCAAGCTGATCCCATCATGTGAAGATGTGAGGAAGGTCCAACAGCTTCTTGAGACAAGGATGGTTTCGGAAGATTATCCGACAGTGGTTACAGCAACTCTTTGTGCTGTATCACTTTTCAACCGAAAACGAGGGGGAGAAGTTCAGAGAATGAAGGTATCAGACTTCCAGAATGCTAAGATTGGATCGATCACCAATCAAGATATCTTGAAAGGTCTCACAGAGGTTGAGAAGAAAATGGTGAATCATTTTCAGGGAGTGGAAATCAGAGGCAAGTTTAATAGGAGTGTTTCCATTTTGCTGACGAAGAAGATGATGACAACTGTGGACAGAATCCTTCAAATGAGGCAATCAGTGCCATCTCCCGCTGGACAAAAATTAAGGATTACATCTTTGCCATACCTTCTGGTCAGAGGCCTTACAGAGGCCATGATGTTCTGAAGGAACATGCGCTACAAGCACAAGTGTCAAACCCAGCCATGTTCACATTTACTCAGTTACAGAAGTAGGTTGCAACTTTGGCTCAGTCCATGGCCATCTCGGAGTTAGACCAGGATCAGCTGGAAGACTTCCTTGGTCATGATATTCGGATACATCACCATATCTACCACCAACCTCAAGACGTCCTTCAAAAAGCAAAAGTGGCAAAGATTCTTTTGTCAGTTAACAATGGGATGACAGATTTTGAGAGTTGCATTAGAGCTGAACTGGGCGATGATGAAGAGATTGACTTTGACAATGAAGACACATCAGAAACTCGCAGAGAGGTCTGGGGGGAAACAGCACCTGTAAATGAAGCAAGTAGCAAGTCAACAACACAGGAATCAATGAGCATGACAGAGAAAAGACGTCCAGAGCCTGATGACAATCTAGATAGTTTTGATGATGACAGTACTGCGTCAGTTCCTGTTCGAAAGAAAGCTAGATTTACAAGGAAACCATGGGGGAAAGCTGAAGAGAAAGCTGTTGAAACTCGTTTCAAGACACACCTCGTCGTGATTAAACTTCCTGGAAAGACCGAGATACAGCAGGCAATCGCAGAAGAGCCCGCACTTAGACATAGGCGCTTGACAAACATTAAGAATTACATCCGCAACAGACTGAAAAAGTTACAAAAGAAATAATTGAGATTCTCCCACACTCGCGGCATTTTCGTTTTCATACAGATTTATTACAAGAGTGTTAATTATTATTGGGTTGGTTTCAGCATGTATAGCTTGTTTTTATCTGATGGACGCCTGGATCATTTTGTATACTGTATAATTGCAAAAGGAAACAGCCGGCTGGGGACGAAAGACAATAATAAGATAAGAAAACCATTGACAACATAAAGATTTATTACCAGAGTGTTATTATGGGGTTGGTCCGCCTGGATCATTCTGTATACTGTATAACATTTAAAACTTTGAAAATGGAACTGCAAATGGAACAATGGTTGGGGACGAAAGACAATAATAAGGGGTACGAAAACCATTGTCAACATAAAGATTTATTACAAGAGTGCTACTATGGGGTTGGTCCGCCTGGATAATTTTGTATACTGTATAACATTTAAAACTTTGAAAATGGAACTGCAAATGGAACAATGGTTGGGGACGACGAGAGACAATAATAAGGGGTAAGAAAACCATTGTCAACATAAAGATTTATTACAAGAGTGCTACAATGGGGTTGGTCCGCCTGGATCATTTTGTATACTGTATAACATTTAAAACTTTGAAAATGGAACTGCAAATGGAACAACGGTTGGGGGACGAAAGACAATAATAAGGGGTAAGAAAACCATTGTCAACATAAAGATTTATTACAAGAGTGCTACTATGGGGTTGGTCCGCCTGGATCATTTTGTATACTGAATAACATTTAAAACTTTGAAAATGGAGCAGTGGTTGGGGACGAAAGACAATAATAAGATAAAAAGAAACAAACATTGTCAACATAAAGATTTATTACAAGAACGTTATTATTCGGTTGTTTTCAGCGTGTATAGCTCTGTTTTTATCTGATGTACACCTGGATCATTTTGTATGCTGTGTAACATTAACCTTACTTTGCAACTAAACAGTGGTCCCCACCCGGGTCTTCCCTAGGGGACTTGGGTGGGGTTAACTACTTTTTAGTTCCTAGGGTCACCCTTTTCGCCCCAAAGGGTGGGCTTTCCTCTCAATTCTGTGGCATGTGTTTCTGTCTACCCTTGGTCCATTAACTTGTATTTTTTTTTTAAGCTCTCCCTACTGTCTGCGCTGCCTGTATCTCTTGAAAAGAAGTACCCAATGGAGAAAGAAACACTCTTAGAAAAGATGGTTACAACAATTTATTAATATATTTCGGGTAAATCCGCTTTGTCAAAAAAGACAAACAAACAGAGAGATCAGTCGCTACTTATCTTCATTCACAGAAGGAATGGGGCACATTCCTTCTATGAACAAAGATAAGTAGCGACTGATCTCTCTGTTTGTTTGTTTGTTTGTCTGTTTTGACAAAGCAGATTTACCCAAAATATTAGTAAATTGTGTTGTAACCATCTTTTCTAAGCGTGTTTCTTTCTCCGTTGGGTACTTCTTTGCATTTTACATGATTGGCAGTCACCTTTTGGGTCTGAATATTTTTTTTTTGGTTTGTGTGTGTGTGTGTGTGTGTGTGTGTGTGTGTGTGTGTGTGTGTGTGTGTGTGTGTGTGTGTGTGTGTGATCTTGATTTTGGATGGGTGTTGCTAAATGGTCTTAGGTTTATTTAGCGTATTAGACCGGCTGGCGACATACATTCAATATTCTGTTCATTATTTTATTTTATTTTTTTCCCCCTTCATTATCAGTGCTGGCACGTCCTGAAAAAGTCGGGACGTTCAGCAATGTACAACCAATCGGGACGAAAGACAATAATAAGATAAGAAACCATTGTCAACATGATCAAGATTTATTACAAGAGTGTTATTATTTCAGTGTGTATAGCTTGTTTTTATCTGATGTACGCCTGGATCATTTTGGAAATGTCTGTAACTTTTTTTGTTGTTACTATAAAGTACACTTTGCATACTGTTCATTGTTTCAAAAGTCACAGGAAGCATAAACCTTAGCTGAGTTGGTATACCTCACCGTCTACCTAGGTTAAACGCACCAGCGGCGCCATTGTTGCCATTTTCGCACCATTGTTGCCATTTTCCTTCATGTGCACCAGAACTGCGCGCGCAGGTTGGCTTCTGCACTTGTAGTGTGGTCTCGTACGTTCACGCGGACGATTGTGATCGCAGTCGGAAAAAAGGTTCGTTTGCAGTTTTAACTTGTAGCCGCGCCTTTTACCTCCCCGAACACGCCAGTTTTGTGTTGAGATGGCGGAGGCTTGTGTCATGCCCCACACCACTGAATCAAGTCTATTGTACATGTAGTGCGCTCATTTTTCGAACTTCAACTTTGACGGTCCTTTCTGCCGCAAACGACACAGATGTCACAAAATCACCTCCATTGAGGATTTAAAAAAGCAACTTTTCAAATCTGCCAAATCGCGTAATGTTTCGTGGTGCTAGCATAAGGATGGATGCATTATTGCCGGATTGCATATATGGGAAAGGGTTTATTCTTTATTCATGTTATTTTGCAGCAATCAAACGACGCTCACGAGATTCTTTCTCCGAGGTTGCACATTACAGGTGCAGAAAACACAGGCTCTAAACCGATCGGGTGCACCAGACTGGTCCGAGCGACCGGTCTGGTGCCAAAATAGCAACATTGGCACCGCTGGTGCATTTAACCTAGACACTGGACGAGGTATACCAACTCGGCTAAACTTTATTGTCGTACTTGCTAGAACTCAGTATTATATTTCTCTCTCCATTTTATGAATAGAGACACATAAGTCGAGGAAACCCTTTACCTGCCGAACTTGGCAAGAACTAGTTTTCCTCATCACAAAGTTGCCAGAAAAAGGTTTGACTGCTCTTGATTGTTTGATTTGAAGTGTTTACAAACAATTACTGTGTTTTTATATGCATGCATCTTTGATGTGATTAATAAAGGCTGAAGTTTCAAGTGATTTCCTATGTTGTCAGTTAATTAATTAATGTCAGTGTTCTGTTTTGTCATTTTAACTCATTCTACCCCAAGACCAGAATCCTCAAATGTTGAAGCCGTCTTCTGAAGACTGCGTTGCAGGGCAGGACACAGATCAACCACAATAGTTCAAGGGTGATGCCAGAATAGCTTGGCGCCCATAGGCGCCAAGCTATTCTGGCATCACTCTTGAACTATCGTGGTCGATCTTTATCTTGCTGTGGTGTGTCTGGGGTAGAATAAGTTAAGTGTTAGTTTTTTCGTCTGGGTCTTTTCTATCTTTCATATTTTTCCACACTTTTTAACCCGCATCATACTGAGGCTAAAAGCTTCAAATTTGTACATTGCCATATATGCAAGCTACATTACAGAACTTACAGATGAGGACATAGACCAATGGCATTAGTTCAAGGGTGGTGCCACAATAGTTTGGCGCCTAGAGGCGCCAAGCTATTCTTGCACTACCCTTGGACTATTTTAGTCACACTTGTTGCACACACTGGTGTATTCCGAATGATAAGGGTTAATATTGAAAATGCTCTGTTGCTGTTTGTCTCAAACTCCAGAATACATAAAAAAAGTCCTTTAACTTCCAGAATTCTCACATAAATGCCATGATAAACTGTTTTGCTTCAGAAAGGACAAAACGTAGCAAATTTTAAAAGATTTCCTCTGTAAAAATCATAATCGAAAGGTTACGGGCCAGTGTTCATTCAAGTTTGCACCATTCAATGTTAAAAATGTTAATGCATACATACACATTAAGTTGAAAAAACAAAACAAAAAAATGAATGTGAAAAAAAAGTATTCCATGAACTTGACCTTATTACAGACGCCTAATGTTGTGAAGACACCCATTTTCACTGTAATGCCAGTTTTTGTGTGAGAGGCACCCACTTTATTGGTAGAAACCCATTTTTTTCTGCATCTAGTGGCTCTGTTTCTAGAAAATGTCTATTTTATTTTAAGTTATAGAGCTTAGTTATAAGGTGAGTTCTAAACATTCGCATCAATTCCAGAGCCTTAGAATAAATAGAAATATGGGAACCCATTTTCACATAAAATGGTAGGCAACCCACTCTGAGGCTTTTGTCTCCATGTGTGTGTGTGTGTGTGTGTGTGTGTGTGTGTGTGTGTGTGTGTGTGTGTGTGTGTGTGTGTGTGTGTGTGTGTGTGTGTGTGTGTGTGTGTGTGTGTGTGTGTGTGTGTGTGTGTGTGTGTGTGACAGCGACTGAAGCCCCGCGTTTGAGGACGGACAAGCTTAAAATTTTAGATAATATTGTCCCTAAAAGAATTATCTCGGGACCTTTCTTTAAATGTTTTGATTAAGTTGCTCATTGGCGAGAAAATGGCCATTTCGCAAAAACCGGTTGATCCACACTGGAGTCCGTAATTTTTCTTAATTTTACTAGATGTTTTGCGTATAGCTAGATAAAAGGGACATATTGAATGAGTTCGTTAACCAGCATTATACCTCTAGAACTTTCTGATTGATAATTACATATTTTTGGACAAAATACATTTTTACGTTTTTGGGATTTATTTCACAGATTACATGGGTTAATCTTAAAACAACTGAATCATTTTAGGACCCCCCCCCCCCACTCCCCCCAATCTTCTCATTAATAATCGCATGATTTTTCGTATACGATATTTAAATATGTCTCGGCTGTCGGGTACGATCAGGTCAATTGTGACATGTATGCCCTAGATGTGAAAATCAGACAGTTTTCTGCACCACTTTTTCGGAGTCATTTGTAAAACAATTCAATTCAATTCTAAAACTTTATTGTGTCAGTCTGGCCGACAAATTTTCTATCGTTGGGATCACATGCGCGCGTACGGTTCCAGCCACATTATGACAATGGTGTAAAAAATAAATTCAGGACTCACATGCATGCAGACTTTGGCGCGCTAGAGAGATTTACGTCATATTTAGAGTATTATGTCATTGTTTGCGTGGTGACGAAGTTGCCTCTTGTACGTCACCGCCACTGTCTGACTTTCTCTAGAAGTCAAGGTGTTTTACTGCTTTAATTATTTTCTGAAAAAAAATAATTTTTACTAAAGAAATTGAAAGCATACAAAGCTGGCTAACGAACTCATTTAATGTCTTTATGCAAACTAGCTATATCCAAAATTTCAAGTAAATATAACAAAAATTACGTCTCTAATATGGGCCAACCGACTTCTTATAAACGTTTGTTTACGTCTTAAAAGAGACATTCAATTACAATATGCTCGGAGGCTCTCTTAGCCACTCACTCAGGGAAAGTATTTTGCCAAGTTTCAAGTTTGTGTGTACAGAAATATTGGAGATTTTCTTGTTTACATACATACATGCATATATATACATACATACACACACACACACACACACACACACACACACACACACACACACATACACACATACATACATACATACATACATACATACATACATACGTAACAAGGCGGGCAGGCTTCAACTGAAGTAACAAGATACAAATTACGTCATGTCTAGTTACGCTAACCTCGCTGCTGAACGTACAAGTGCGTGCGTATGTATGTATGTATATGTATGTAAGTACGTACTACGTACGTACGTACGTACTTACATACATACATATACATACATACATACGCACTTGTACGTTCAGCAGCGAGGTTAGCGTAACTAGACATGACGTAATTTGTATCTTGTTACTTCAATTGAAGCCTGCCCGCCTTTTACATTCTATTAAATTCGCCCCACCGCAACCCGTCCTAAAAAGTCTCTTCTATAAATAGAAGGGACTTAATAATCGCAGTTTGCGTCCACTGGCCGTGTGAAGTTATCCCCTTTAGTGCTGAAAGGGTTAACCTGTTTAGTGTCAGTAGTGCCTTAGTGGTTCAGGGTTTAATTTGTTAACACATTGAACCCAAGGTGAAATTATCAATTTTTGTAGCTGTCCAATGAGGACTACATTTGCTATTCGTTGGAATATTCATAAGGTGAAGGTGACAATTAAATTTTGAAAGCGAGGCTTAGCTGATACATTCGACACTACTTTGAGTTTCTCGTCACTACAGGCCAAGAATCTAATAGAGTTGTCGCATTTTGGAACACAAGAAGAAAAGTGCAAAGAACAACGTCGTGATGTGCTAGGTTGCAACGATCAAAATAAGACTCGCTTTCGCTTGCGTTACCGTGACCTTTGACCTATAATCTCATTAAGGCTAACGAATGGCTGAATGGGTCAACATTCACCTTGCATTCGGTTTCGCCAAATGGCCACTTGTGATGCATGGCGACGAACACGGCGCCCAAAACCATGCCGAAAACACCGATCAGACAGTCGCACACCGCCAGGTGTATGATGTACACATTACCCACCGTTCTCAGATCGATGTCACTTACAAACGTCTTCACCACCATCATGTTTCCCAGTAAAGCCACCGCCGCCATGACAGAGAGAACCGAAGCGGTCAGAATGAGGCAGGTTTTAGGATAGTTTGTTTCATCGCCATCATCCTCCTCCCCCCAGGCAGAGTCGAGAAAGGATGTTGTAGAGTTGGCCATGCCGGCTGTGCCGCGTCCTGACGTTATCCTGCGTCAGTTATTGTGGGCATTGGCGACAAAGCGCACGTTACGTTGAAGTAATAAAATGCTAAAGGGGCCAGTTGCACGCGTGAGTTTAGTACTGCGCAAGCCACTAAGCAGTGAGCTTAGTCCTGTGCCAGCCACTAAGCAAGATGCACCTTGCTTAGTGGCGGCACAGGACTAAGCTCACACATGTAACTGGTCCCTAATGGAACACCCTCTTTAGTGGCTGACGCAGGATTAAGCACACTCATGCAACTGGGCCCTGATTCTTCGAGTGAATTCTCGAGTGCCCGGTGCAAGCTCACTGTTTCTTCGCGTGAACCCTCGGGCGCCCCGTAAAGCTCCCCCAGAGTTTGTACGAGGAGCGCTTGGGTTCACGCAACAAAACGTAGTACTGGTGTTTTATTTATTTATTTATTTTTTCTAAATTATTTTTTTTTAAACGGCGTTAGAGTGTTCGCGCGAAGAAACCGCAGTGTTTTGTTACATCAAATGGTTTGTGACGAGACATTAATTCAACATTGGCAGCTGCAAGAAACGATGACTCTGAACCGCCAGACTCAAATAACACCAACAACAACCAATGACAACCTTGTCCACGGGGAGCACACGAATATTAACGATACCCGCGTTTGCAAGGGCTTATAAACATCTATGTCATTTGATTGTGGGCCCGGTGTTGCTTACTGTGCTACGGCAGTGATGGGCTGATTAATGTCTACTGGTCACTGGTCCACCCTAAAATAAAGAAAAAGATATGCTTTTTTGTTTTGTTTTTTTGTGTGGTTAATATCAGTTATAGGGCAGGCTCAAACATACACTTATGAATATTCCCATTATTGTTAGGTTGACAGACAATTAAACCCTGTGTCAAAGCGAAGCAGTTTGAAAACCACTCGGTCGGCAGACGCCCCCCCCCCCCTCCTCCTCCAAACAAACAAACAACAACACAGATTTGTGATTGCGGATGACCCTCCCCCCCCCAAACAAAAACAACAAAAAACAACCAAAAAACAACAACAAAAAACCCAAAACAAAACACACACAAAAACCACCCTAAAACAAACCAAAAGCAAAAACAAACCAAAACAAACAAATAAACAAAAAGACCCAAACAAACAAAAAATCCAAAACAAACACACACACACACACACATACAAACAAGAAGAAAACTCAACACAACCTTGCCGAAGAACGTTTCATAGCCATAGGCTGCGGAAACATCGGAACTAAATTTGTTCACGTTTTCAAGTGCTGATTCCAAACGTTGTCAAATTATTTTGGTTGTGTAGGTCTAAGATAGAACAATACAAACTAACACAACCGCAGAGAGAGATGACTATTGCGAGAGAGAGAGAGAGAGAGAGAGAGAGAGAGAGAGAGAGAGAGAGAGAGAGAGAGAGAGAGAGAGAGAGAGAGAGAGAGAGAGAGAGAGAGAGATTGAGAGAGAGAGAGAGAGAGAGAGAGAGAGAGAGAGAGAGAGAGAGAGAGAGAGAGAGAGAGAGAGAGAGAGATATGTTGACGTACCTACTTCATCTCCTGCTAGTCCAAGTGCTGATCATATCAGTGACAATCATCAACTACCATACTATGAGCTTTTTTTCCCCGCATTAGTTGCTGTGCTGGGTTTCTTTTTTTCCAGATCAGATTGTATAGTTGGTGTCACTATACAAAATGGAGTGCAGTATGTCATGGGACAGCACACTGGTGACGTACAATTTAGACACCGCGATGACGAAAGTGTACACGTGACGTAGAACTGTGCTTGCGACCTTTGTTCTCGAACGTGCACGTGTGGCGCGTGAAAACTCTCACCAAATGTAAGCCACACACCGCAGTGTATTCGTGGCCCAACAATGTGCGGCGAAGAAACACGTTTTTGACGATGAGTGGTGAGTGCTCGACGTTTTGTATCTCAAATACGTCGTCAACAACAGTACGCAAAGGCTGGCAGTGAATAGATTCAATTTGCGCTCCATTAGTTCTGAAACTCACACAGCAGAAAACATCTTCTGTAATAACAGTTCGCCTGCGTCATATCAATCCATGAAAAGCGACAAAGACGCTTACGATAAATTTTTGGCATAAGTCTGTTACTAATATTATTAGTAATAGGCTTGTGGTTTTGGTCAATATCATTAAACAATCCAGACCAAAAAGGTGACTGCCAAGCGTGTAAAATGCAAAGAAGTACCCAACGAAGAAAGAAACCCGCTTAGAAAAGACGGGTACCCGTTGTACCCGTCTTTTCTAAGCGTGTTTCTTTCTCCGTTGGGTACTTCTTTGGTCAATATCATAATTGTCACTGGCCAGAAATTGTAAAAGATTCATACACACATAATTTTTACTTCAGCTTTGAGGTACTGAAATACGAGACACAGTGAAAAATAACAACCAGCTGCAAAAAAAGTGTCTGCTAATCTAATTTTCACAACAAACATCAACAACAACAAACGATAGCAGTATCAGTGTCAGAGCACATTACAACAGTGAACTTCGAAATAACAAAACACCGTGGGACTCCCGTATTTTTATTGTTTCAATTAGCATACGCAAACAAATGTTATACACGGACATAATTAACTCATTCAGCCCGACGCACGAATTTCCCAAATTTTGGAGGCGTCATCTAACGACTATGCACCTGTTGCAGGAGATGGATCAACCATGATAATTCAAGGGTAGTGCCAGATTAGCTTAGCGCCGACATGAGCCAAGCTAATCTGGCACTACCCTTGAATTATCATTGTCGACCCATCTCCTGCTGTAGTGCGTCAAGGCTGAATGGGTTTACTAATTTGAGACGAACTGCATTCGGATACGCGGCTTAAGCCGCGTATCCGGATGCAGTTCGTCTCCAATGAGTTAAGTTGAAAAAGTTTGCTTTGGATCTCGTACGTAAACGTCGTTGCTATATCAGACTCAATTGGTTGGGTAGTTCTGGGTTTAACGTCTACGGCACCGGAGTGATAATGGACGGCATTAAAACGGGAGGAAAAGTAATTACCTATTGACTACTGGCGTACGAAAAGAAGGACCAATCAATTCAGGCGCACTGCCGCTTTTGACTGACATGTCATCAGACTATTGTGACAACCGACAATGTGTACTGGAGAAGTCGATTGCATGCACACATGGAAAAACAAGGGCGTGATTGCCATTTTCTCTCGTTCAATAAGTCCTTTCTTGGTGTGTGGAAATAGCTCTCACGGTAAAGTTTAGAAGGAGAGATCGAACACCTGCATATGTAAAACGTGTCCTGTTCAAAGACCACTGCACCTTTTCTGTGTTGGAGAGAGAGAGAGAGAGAGAGAGAGAGAGAGAGAGAGAGAGAGAGAGAGAGAGAGAGAGAGAGAGAGAGAGAGACTCTGAGAGAGAGAGACTCAGAGAGAGAGAGAGAGAGAGAGAGAGAGAGAGGGAGAGAGAGAGAGAGAGAATGAATGAATGAATGAAACTTTATTTTCCAAGGATAAAAGAATAGGTGCGCAGACCTGTTTTCATTCTTGTCCTTGCTACACACTACAAAACAAAATAGCGTACACACAAACACACGCGCGCCGGTGTGCAATTGCCGCGTGCACAGGTTTGTGCCAGATTAGCTTGTAGCCTACAGGCGCCAAGCCAAGCCTGCACAACCCTCCACACACACACACACACACACACACACACACACACACACACACACACACACACACACGCACTGACACACACATACACACACATCAGTATATCATGTACACATACATTCTATCACTTAAAACTATACTACAGCAAATATAACAAGTATAAAGGATTTTGTACATAATTGTTCTCATAAAAATCAACACGGCGGCTCACTCCAACAAACATAAACAGGCATACACACACACACACACACACACACACACACACACACACACACACACACACACACACACACACACACACACACGCACGCACACACACACTCGCACACACACACACACGCGCGCGCGCGTGCGCAAGCACGTAGAAATGCGCGCGTGCACACACATACACTTGCACACACTGACACAAATAAACACACACCCGCACACACACGCGATAGCGGCCTCCCCGCGCCACTAAACCGCGCACAGCTAGATGCTATAGTCTGCCATGGAATTAGACTAGACTTGTATAGCGATCCCGCAACCACCGCGCGCGCGGGTCGACGCGAAGAAACCACGGCACTGCCACGCCTCGCGAGCGCCCAATGCTGTGTCTATGGACGGCATCCCGTCTGGCCAGCCGAGCCCATGGGGTCATGGATATTACATAATGCGGCTTGCTGGAATGCCAGCGGTATATTACATGCGTTCATAAATGTTAGAAGAGAATGCAGACTATCCGGGAAATGCCGCATAAGGCATGGAGTGCTACATGTAAAAATAAAAATAAAAAATAAAAGAAAAATTAAGTTTTGTCTAGATGTTTGAGCAGCTTGGTCTTGTAAGTTTTAAGCGATGGCGCGGCTCTAACATCCGCAGGAATGGAGTTCCATAACTTTGCACCAGAATAGGACAACGACGACCTATAAATGTCCAGTCGAGGCATCGGTACAACAAGATTGTTCCCTGGTGTTCGACTGGACCTCGTATGAGCAAAGTGGAACAAACTATTGAGATAGGCTGGTGTTTCTGATAGGGTGATTTTGCGCATGAGCACCAACTTATTATACTTAAACTGTTTTTCAAGTGGCAAAATGTCTAAAAGCTTGAATTTATTGTCAGTATTAATTACTTCTGAGGGTCTGTCAACAATAAGTTTAATGGCTCTTCTGTGGAGCGAGTTCAGACTTTTTAAATTAGCATCGCTACTACCGTCCCAAATAGATGAGGCATAATCCAAATGTGACTGAATATGGGCATAGTAGAAGAGTTTCCTTGTTGGCTCATCAGCAAAATGTCTCAATTTCGACAGGAGGAATACATTTTTAGATACTATTTTACACAGTTTAGTAATGTGGCCTTGCCAGCACAACTTGTCGTCTAAGTTGATTCCAAGCACGCGATGTTCTCTGACTTGCTCCACAGGCTGGCCGTTAAGTGTTAGTTGAAGGGGAGGGGGGTTCAACTGATGCTTTTGCCGTGTGGTAATCAGCATGCATTTGGTTTTAGTGGGATTAGGTATCATGGCGTTATGTCTGCACCATTCAGATATCTCATTTAAACTGTCTTGGAGAATCTTCACCATACATGTTACGTCTGATGACGAAACGTCCAGTGTTCCATCGTCTGCAAAGAGACTGCAAGTTACACTGGAGTCAGATATATGTAATGGAAGGTCGTTTATAAAGACAGAGAACAATAATGGACCAAGAATCGATCCCTGTGGTACTCCGTGCTCTATCACCCCTTCAGGTGAGCTTTTTACCATTCACGTAGACATACTGCGTACGCCCATGCAGATATGACGTAAGGAAGGCAAGTGTGTCTGCGCTTAGTTGATAGACATTAAGTTTTTGAACTAAAGTTTCATGATTGACGAGGTCAAATGCTTTTGAAAGGTCCAAAAATACTGCTCCAGTCATTTGACTGCTGTTTATGGCAGTAAGCCATCTGTCAACAAGGTGTACCAATGCTGTGTGACAGGAGTGTTTCCGCCGAAAGCCAGATTGTAATGGATGTATGAGTTTGTGTTTTTCTAGAAAATGTTGTAAGTGTGTGTGAATGTGTCTTTCTATCGGTTTCGACAGTGTTGACAGTAGCGAAATGGGCCTGAACTTGTTAGGGTCGGCAAGGTCTTTCGTTTTAGGTAGTGGGATCACTTTGGCTGTTTTTAGAGAAGATGGAAATATCCCCTGCTTTATGCAAAGGTTGTATATATATGTCAAGGTATCTACAATATACGGTAGGGCCATTTTCAGAACTGAGCTACTAATACCATCATGGCCAGACGTACGTTTGTTCTTTAAGTACGAGATGGATTTTCCCACGTCGTATATCGTTAACAGCGGAATGCTGAATGACATATCAGGGTCCAGCCGTTCTGCACAAAACGTCTTTAGCTTTTCGGACATAGCTGAAGACTGACCAGAATATGTATTTTTTAGCAACGTACTGGCAGCCGAGAGGAAATGCTGATTCAAGATATCAGCTGATAACTGTGTACATTGTGCGGTATTTTTGGACCTCGTAAAAGCATTGATCGCTCGCCACACAGATACGACATCTTTCTTTCCGTTCATAAGACGGTGAAAAAGTGACCTTTGAGCTTTCCTCACTAAATGTTTAACATGGTTTCTTTGCCTTCGATAAGCAACAAAATCCTTCTTTCTTTTATAGTCATCTCGGAGCTGCATGGCATCCTTGATTTCCTTACTTAACCAGGCGGGAAGCTGGGGGTTCTTCACCCGTTTCTCTCTGAATGGAGCGTGTTTATCGAGAACACCAAGGAACAATCCGTACCACTCAGACAAAGCATCGTTGGGGTCATTATGGTAGTACACTGTATCAAAGTGTGTGCTACTTAAATCACAAAGAAATGTTTCCTTGTTGAAGTGTTTAAGTGATCTGTATCTAATAGTCGTGTGCTGATGTTTTCGGAATGAATTATCCGCTTTTAATGCCAAGCAACAGCACACCGGGTAGTGATCGCTAATCCCTACCTGAAGCACGTCTACTGCCATCACCCTTGATTGAGTAGTTGTATATATGTGGTCTATAAGGGTGGAGGAAGTTGGACTAACACGAGTTGCTGTTTTAACTAGCTGCTTTAAACCAAACATAGACATGGTGCACTCCCAAGCAGGGTTATTCGAAAACATGTTAATATTGAAATCGCCTAGGATCAAAATTTCAGAGCTGGACTGTCTGACCTTATCCATCATGGCGATAAAGTCGTCGAACCATTGAAATGTTGATGCTGGGTTCCTGTAAATGTACCCGACCAGCACGGGGCTGGATTTGTTTGCCCTTAACTCAACCCAAATGCATTCTACGGTTTTTGACTCCAGGTCCCCACGCCTGCGAGTTATACCGCTAATTGAATTATGAATGTATACTGCAATACCCGTATGTCCCGGGTATTCAGCATCGCGGCGCAGTACAGTGAAATCCTGGATAGAAACGGCCTCATCGCTGATGTTACGATTGAGACGCGATTCCGTTACACCAAACAAGTGAAATGGATTGGATTGACTCAAGAGCACACACAGATCGGGAACTTTGTTAGTTAAATGATAAACATTTAAATGGCCAATATGTAACTGGCGATCATACACCATGATTGCTAATGTATGTCAATACCAAAGAGTACAAATAAAAAAGCTTATAAATGATACAAAGGCAAATAAGAGCTGAAATAATAAAACAAAGCAAAAGAATATCAGTCCGCTCTAACACACAGAATGTGGGAGGCAAGTGAAAAAAAAAGAGTTTCTTCTACGCATTCACTGATATAGACCACACTACCGGTCACTAACGGTCACTAACAGGGACTAATCTCTTTAGCAAACTTCAACAGTCAAAGCTAAACGACCCGCTGCGCGATAGGGGAAATAAAGTCAGCGCTGCGAAAGGACACAGATATGATCGTAGTGTGAATATACGTAGAGCACTAGTAGAGAAAGTGTCACGGTGCACAAGTACTAGTGCTATAAGCGTCACAAATCGCACAGAGTGAGAAGATCGGTATTCACGAATACTGTCGGCAGAAGTGAAAAGGATGACAATGTTAATATTGGACCACGTGCAGTGGTTGAAGTTAAAAACAAATGAATACGTCTCTGCGCAAACACAATAATTATGAGCAATGAGACGCAAGAAAATCAATCGATATTGTTCAGTGTTAGCCTGGAAAGTAAAGCACAAAGTTATGTAAGGAAGAGTAACTGAATGATCTGGAAATGAATCTAATACACACGCACGGGGTGGCTGTACTGTGCCCACGGTTCCTGCTGTGCGTATGGCGTGTATGTGAGCGGGGGGACGCTGAAAGGATACGTTGGTTGCGTCATGCTGAAGTGTCCCCATGGTCCCGCCTCGCGATACTGTGGAAATGCGGCACTGTATGGTGGTAGTGGCGGTTGCTGCCACATAGGATACTGGCCCGGCATTTGTTGCTGATAGCTACATTGACTCTCTGCTGTACTACCAAATCTGGATTCGCTGTAATGTGATTCCAGACCTGGTGCTACAGCAGAGGACACTGACAGTCCACCTTGACTCTCCGGTGCAGCACCGAAGCTGGATGCACCACAGAGCGATTCCAGGTTGGGTGCTGCAGCGGACACTGACTGTCTGCCGGCTGCGACATTAGCGTAAGTGTTGGTGGTGCCAGCGTGTCCTTCACGTCGCTGACGGCGGTGACGGCCACCACCTGCAGGCTGGTTGTTGGGAGTGGTGACGTCAGTAGCTGGCCCTCCTCTCTTTATGTTGAGGGCCAGACTTATGGTGCCCTGGCGACTAGGATGGATGGGGTCACCGCGCCTGTAGAATTTTCTACGCGGCAACCCATCAACAGCAGTAAAGACCTGAGTGTTGTCTATCAGTGTGACACCCAGCTTTCTGCACACATGGAACAGGTTACTGTTGGAGGCGGTGATGGCCCTATACAGCTGGTGTCTACTGTCGGTCGGCAGGATGGAGGATGCCTGCAGACGAGCGCCGGGAAATACCCGCCTGCATTCCCGGACGAGCTGTTCCCACACAGCGCTGGTCACTTCCTTCTGTTTGCAATCGTTGATCCCCACGTGGAAGGTCACCAGTGCCACCGCTGTGTGGGACGCGTGTTGTCGCTGGAGCCATTTCAGCAGGTGGACAGTCCGCAGGCCAGAGACAGATAATACGTCTACTTTTTCTATAGGGTAGGTGGGCATCTTCTCTGCCTTGATGTTGCGAACAACAGAGTCTCCAATGACCAGCGTGGTGGTGTCACTCTGCACTGTATGTCGCAGTATTTGCTCATCTGGAGACATTTTGTTATTACGCTGCTGCTGGCTGCTGGCGTGGTCATACCCGTTGTTGACCTCAGGCAGGCCGCCGGTAATCCGTACTGGTATGAGTCGCTCTGGGCTCTTCTCGGCTGCACTCACAGCCTGTACCGTGGCCAGTTCTTGCAGAACGGGTGGAGGGGAGGGGTGACAGGGAGCAGCGATTGCGCTGCCCGTTACCTGGCGCGGAGACGCACAGCTATCAACATGGGCAGACAGGTCAGTTTGAGTGTTACCACTCATGGCAACGTCTGAGCTGTTGGACGCAAGGGCTAACTTCTTTCTCAGCTGTTTTTGAATTTCCCTCAGGCGCTGCTTGTGGCTGTTTGGCGGAGGATAGCTGGTTGACAGTGCCGTCTGTGGCGTGTTGAGCTGTCTCCACACCAGTTATCCTGTCGTCCAGGCCGGACAACACTTCGCCCACACTTTTCTCCGTAACCTGTAGGTCTCTGGCTCTCTTGACCGCCTCGTCACGGAGCTGACTCTCGAGCTGATCAATCCTGGCTAGGGCTGCTGAAAGTCCTTTGAACAGTGTACTGACGTCAGCGCGAAGGTCCGTGATGAGGTTACAAGCACTTTTGAGTTGCGCTCGCAGAGTATGCAGAGTATCAGGGTCAGTGGTGTCCTCGTGAGGACAGGTAGTCCCGAGGGCCGTGGTGGGTGCGGCCTCTGTATTACGTAATCCCAGTCCCGGAGACGCGGGACTGGCGTTCGTGTTTGGTCGGGTTGGGGGAAGGGGCGTGGCAGTGGACATTACACCATCAACTGTTGCCGCAACAAGTGAAAAATCAGTGCGGGCGTTCTGAAGTGGCTGGCCAGTAGATGTGGTGATGGGATTAGTCGGGGATGAGTGGTCGGATAGAAGGGGCGTCGGATGATAATCCCCTGTGATTGACGACTCTGCCAGCTGCACAAGAAGAGAGACTTCTTTATTGTCCGAGGGAGTGGAGAGGGTAGGCGTGATGGGGGTGTCTGCTAGGGAGACAGCCAACAGCAGGCCCCGTGAGGAGTTGGAAGGGGTGGCGGGTGAGGTGACGGTACTTTCTGTAACGTCAGGGTCAGATGCAAGATGGTTGCTGGTGACGGGGACATTGTCTGTAGGGTCCGCTGTACCGGCCAGGAGCTGTTGTACATAATCACAAAGGGCCCGGTACTCCGATCTCACCCACAGACCCTTTCTCTTCCCCTGAATCATGCAGGTGCCACCGGTTGTCCGCCTCTTCCTAAAGTACACGGTGATGACGATAAGTTTGTTCTCGTCTGTGTGTACCGGCCCTTCATATATCTTAACTATTGTCTTGGCCAGGTGATCAGGGACCGGGGTGTGGGGAGAGAGGTAGCCATCAAGGGTGACAGCTTCATTGTCATAGTTAAAATCTTCCCATAACACATTGTGGACTCCTGCAGTGTGTTTGGGCAGAAGCTGCATGTATCTCACATACACGGCATTTCTCCACGTCTTGAGAATGCTGAGGGCATTAGCACCTTTACATTCAAATCTTGTTTGGAGTTTGTCTAAGGTATCTCTCAGTACTGGGTCACGGGGGATGGTGGGAGTGGAAGGGGGTTGGTGTACAATGGCTATAGTTGTCATGGTTTCAGATAGGAACAGACATGTGATTTAGAGTGGGGCGGGAGATGAGGATGGGTAGGCAGGTGTCACTGACGGAAATGTGGTTTATAGTTGGGGGGGATGGGGAGGGGGCAGTGGAGAGTGGCTACGCAGGAGAGGGAGGGCGTGCAGAGGCAAGAGGCAGAGCGTGAGGGGGAAGGAGGCGCCAGGAAAATGGAGCAGGGGTAGTGATGGGTGTGAGTGGGAGGGGGGGTGAGGTAATGGAATGTGAGTAAGCCGAGGAGAGGGAGAGCGTGCAGAGGGTGGGTAGGGTGGAGAAGAGGGGCCAGAAACACGAGGCGGGGGTGGGGAGGGGGGAGGGAATGGAGGGTGGGTAAGCAGGAGAGGGCGGGCGTGACGAGGGTGGGTGGGGTAGAGGTGCCAGGAACAGGGGGGCGAGGTGGGGATGGGTGTTGGCGTAAGTCAAGTGTGGGGTTCTAGCTGGCATGGATTGATGACGTACGATGCCGGACCTGCCAAGCTGATCCTAGGAAGATAAGGCTGAAACTGTTTACATGGGCGCGGGTCAGGCGTGACCGCCGACAGCGCCGCCTTGTGTAAACACATCTGGCAGCAGTTTCGTGGCAAAGACAGCAGTCTTAGTATGGTGTAGTCTGACTAGTCTATAGTATATAGCGTACGGGCTGAAGGAAGGTTAAGAAAAGCATGTTTCTTTACTCACAATAAACACGGTATGGTGAGATAGTATGCAAGTCCACTCTCCGTTGCAGTATGCATTTGAAGTCCAGGACAAAGAAATTAGTTGCAGTAAACAGCACGTTACAGTCCAGTATAATGAACCACAATGGAAGATGTGAAATAGTTCCAAAATACCACACACAACAACTTCAAAACACCACACGATTAATTCACCACTGAATATGAATTCACAAAATATCCAGTTATGCAATGAGATCACAAAGTAATGTGCGCAATTATAAAACAAAAAGTCCGAGTAACGTAGAATAGTAGAACACAATACAATCCATGAAACTGATATCTCGTCTGCTTGACTGTTCAGCGGAGAGATCGGAAAAGTCGACCGCTTCCTCCGGCGGTCGCGGAGAGAGAGAGAGAGAGAGAGAGAGAGAGAGAGAGAGAGAGAGAGAGAGAGAGAGAGAGAGAGAGAGAGAGAGAGAGAGAGAGAATGAATGAATGAATGAATGAATGAATGATACTTTATTTTTCAAGGATGGAAACAATAGGCGCACAGGACTCTTTTCATGTTTGTCCTTGCTAAACTACAACATTAAAAGCAACATTAAAACAATATGTTAACAGCACAAAACAAGCGGCTACACCCACAGGTCACTTGTGTTACATTCCGATACAAGTTCCAAAGTCGCTGAAGATTACACACACAGCAAAATGACAGGGTCTTGAAGGGGAGGGGGGGTGTGCGATGTAAAGTGTGTTTATAGAAAGCGACTGCACGCTTATCATACAGCTACTCATGTGTAGGAATTTAGTGAGCAGGCAAAAAACTGCGATAAAGAGAGATATTATGTAAAAATTAACAAGTGCAAAACGGAGGACCACAGAAAATCATTGACATGGCTCTTAACACAAATGGTGCGTGGTTGTATGTGAAAATGTTCCTAGTCGAAAATGTTCCTAGTCCGGGCAATTATATCCGTCGGTCGATCCATCTCCGGTTGTATCGTTATGCTGAATCAGTAATTAACCCTTCACTGCCGCGAAAACGTAAACAAGGTCCAAATGCAAAACACATAGATCAATGCGGATCTATGCTTCTCTCTGAGGCCACTTTGTATCCATGTTCTTAAGGCAGCTTGGGCTCTTCGGGCTGGATTAACGAAGATTTTGGAAACACAGTCTCCGACCACCGGCAGTATAGTGCTTCTATAAGCCCGTTAACTAACTAACTAACACCGTTACAGAAGGAAGGCGGCTACTTCTGGCTCAAGTTTTGCTGTGGTCTTTGCTGGCGCCCAGACTGAGACACCGGTCCTTGCAGCAGAAGCACAGGCGGGCGATGAACTGGGCAAAGTTGGCCTTGAAGCGCACGTTGTTTGAGGCGTACAGCAGCGGATTGACGGCCGCCTTGAACCACAGCAGCCAGGTGAAGAACTGATACAGATCCTCGTTCACACACTCGCGGCTACAGAAGGCGTTGGCCACTGTGGCCACTGTGTACGGCGCCCAGCAGCACAAGAAAGCGACGACGAACGTGAAGAGAGCTTTGGCCGCTTTCAGGTCTCGACGAACTGCTCGTGATACACGCGGTTTGTGGGCCGCATTGTCCTGGCTTGATTTCTTTCGCTGGACGAGGTTTCTGAGAGACGTGCAGAAAGACGCACAAGCCATGCCCGCAACAGCACACACACGCTGAGCAGCTGTCGTTCCCTTGGGTCTGTCCTCGTGTGTAGGCGTATATGGTTCATCCTCACGGTCAAAAGAATAGCCAGCGTATTGGGGCGGCACGTGAGTGAAGTAAACTGTCTTAGTTTTCTGCGATCCTTTCATGGAGGACAGTCTTCTGGTCAGCTCGACCTGTGTCCCCAAATCGTTAGCATTACTGTCATCGCAGCCATTGGCTGCTGTGAAAGTAGTGCTAACGAGTTGGGGACACAGGTCACGCTGGGCAACTGTGGGGACTCCCATTCCCTCAGCAACACCACCCATAGTGCCACTGCTCACTATATTAATATTATACATGTCAGAACCAAACGGATCTAGGTTGTCGAGTGCCGGAGTGTAGAATTTGTTAATAAACCTACATAGTTTGTTACGGTCTTCAGCCTTGGTTTTATCGACATTATCAATGTGACAGCCGGTGGTTTTGTTAGACGTGAACAATATCTCTGCATCATCACCATCGTCGTTGAGGTTCGGTGATCCAACTTTATTTAATATGTCGGAAGCATTGCGATCACGCCGACCGTCTAAGGTTGCTTTATACAATGTATCGTGACTTTCAGACTCATCAAAGTCGTGCACATTTGGGTTGGTTTTCTGAGGCCTGTTTCTATCTGCACACAGCTGCTGTACTCGATACAGCAAGACTGCTTTCTCGTACACAGAGTCCACATAATGCTCGGGTTCACTCTGTGCCGTGGACTCACGGGTGAAGCCTTCGAAGGAGGACACGTTGGCTGGCGGTCTCTTGCCGACTTTACTGCCTTTTTTGTTGTCCCCCTCTGCGACATCTTTTGGCGTGGTCTGAGCTGGTTTAGTGGCTACCTGTTTGTCAACGCAAACCCCCTCGTGAATGTAGCCACCGGCGCTGTAAACAACACCGGTGGTTACATGCGCAATGGGGTTAACATTGGCCAGGCTGTTCTGGCTGGCGTCGACTCTGCTGACTTCCCTCGAGGAGCGCAGTCTGGACCCGGCCACGCCGACTCTGGTGCGTTTCCTGATCTCCCAGTACACGGCGCCATTGAGCAGGACGAGCACTATCACGGGCAGGAAGAACTCCAGCATGGCGGTAGTAATGGTGTAGATATGGTCAGTAATGAACCCCACCTGGCACTCCCCCGGCTCCAACGAAGACTCCCCCGTCCAGTACTCCCAGCCGATGATGGCTGGAGCGTAGATTAGGAAGGCCAGCACCCAGGCCCCACACAGCTGCACGCAAGTTAAAACGAAATGATATTTTTTACCGCCATACATGTACTTGTTTTCTCAATAATTATTTATAATTGTTGACGATAAAAGTTTAAATTATTGTATATTAAATTTATAAAAAGGCAGTCACAATGTTTTGGCTCTCACACAATAATAACAATCTCAATAGTGATAATGATAGTGATAATAATGATTATGGTGATAATACCGTATATAGCGCCGTGTCCCAAAATGAGCTCAAGGCGTTTTAGAGCGAAACCAAGTAAACTACTCTAGGACTAAGAAAAAACACAAACATACATTTTTAGTTACAACGTACAAAGATAGTTACATAAACAAACATCCAATCACATACACACCATGAACAGGAAAAACTCATCTGAATGATATAAGCTGAATACATCCTTCAAAACCTGTATATCTGGAGAAAACACAGTCACAACGTTTTGGACTGCAGATCCTCCTTCAGAAAGATCTGCGTTCCAAAATGTTGTGACTCTATTTTTTTCTCAAAAGACATTCTTACAAGATTTGCAATCAACTGAACTGTTAGTGTTACCTTCATGCAGACCTTGCGTTTGGTCTCTGTCGTGGCGTACAGCGCGCCCTTACGCAGCATCAGCAGCTGGTCCTGGCTGATGAGGATGACCAGCAGCACGGACACGGAACACATGGCATAATCCTCCACCAGGTAGATCTGCCAGGAAAGGAGACGACAAACAATTATTGTACACTGACTTGAAGAACATTTAACGTTTGAAGAACACAATTTTTGTTAACATTCAGCCCGACGGCCGTATTTCCCAAATTTTGGAGGCGTCATCTAACGACTATGCACCAGTTGCAGGGGATGGATAGACCATGATAATTCAAGGGCAGTGCCAGATTAGCTTGGCGCCGACAGGCGCCAAGCTAATCTGGCACTACCCTTGAATTATCATGGTCGACTCATCTCCTGCTGCACTGCGTCAGGGATAAATGAGTTAGATGGAAAACAGTATATGAGTGCCTACTTGTGTGTTTTACGACTGCTGGGAAGATTTCTGATGATGGTTGAAGCGCGTGTGTGCCTTACCGAGCGCGGAGATCCCACCTTGAACAGACTGAATGAACTGAACTGAGCGTAACTGAACTTTACGACTGCTATGAGCGCTAGTCGAGTAACCCGTTCAGCCCTGACACATTACAAACAAGACATGGATCAATTTTGATAGTTCGGGTGTATTGCTTAGCCATTCTGGCTCTAACCTTGAATTGTCATGGAAGTTCATCTCCTAAACTGGTGTATAGTGTTTAGATAGCAACTGTCAACTCTGGGATGTAGACGCGTCGCAAAAGGCATGTATATCCTCATTAATCCCTTGTATGAGAATCTATGTCTTTCTCAGATGGCTCTGAAAAAGTGTGCCCTGCCTTACAGAAGCAGGCCAAAATGCATGGATCCGGATGACCCCATGCTTTAGCAAGGGCTCATGAGGATCTATGTCTTTGTAGATGGCTCTTAGGAGTGGACCCTACCTTACAGAAGACGGGTCCGAAGGGCCAGACAAACTGCCGTGCCGTGTAAATGAGGTAGACAGGCATGCTGACTGAACCTAGGAGAAAGTCACAGACAGCCAGGTTGACTATGTACAGGTTGCTGACTGTGCGCAGACCTGCAACACAAGCATCACTGACGTCATGTTTATTATCATCATCGCCGTCATTTTCATTTGTCCAAGTCATCATCATCATGATTTCGCTCGTAATGGTCGTTGAATATGACAGACGACTCTTAGTCCCTTGGGTGCCGGTAGCAATTTTGGTCGAGGTGATTCACCTCGACCAAAATCGCTACCGACACCCAAAGAGTTTCTTTTACATAATCTTCAACAATATATGTCACTAAAACAAACAAACAAACAAACATGGACACACACACACACACACACACACACACACACACACACACACACACACACACACACACACACACACATGCAGACAAAAGCGTCAGAGTGGGTTACCTACCATTTTATGTGAAAATGGGTTCCCATATTTCTATTTATTCTAGGGCTCTGGAATTGATGCGAATGTTTAGAACTCACCTTATAACTAAGCTCTATAACTTAAAATAAAATAGACATTTTCTAGAAACAGAGCCACTAGATGGGAAAAAAAATAGGTTTCTACCAATAATGTGGGTGCCTCTTACACACAAAAACTGGCATTACAGTCAAAATGGGAGTCTTCACAACAGTAGGCGTCTGTAATAAGGTCAAGTTCATGGAATGCTTCTTTTTCACATTAATTGTTTTCCAACTTAATGTGTATGTGTGCTTGTAAAATTCAATAAACACTGGCCTTTCGATTATGATTTTTACAGAGGAAATCTTTTAAACATTGCTGCGTTTTGTCCTTCTGAAGCAAAACAGTTTATCATGGCATTGATGTGAGAATCAACATAATGTATTCTGGAAATTAAAGGACTTTTTTTTTGTTTTGGGTACTCTGGAGTTTCAGACAAACAGCAACAGAGCATTTTGAATATTAACCCTTATCATTCGGAATACACCAGTGTGTGCAACAAGTGTGACTGAAAGAGTCCAAGGGTTAGTGCCAGAATAGCTTGGTGCCTCTAGGCGCCAAGCTATTGTGGCACCACCCTTGAACTAAAGCCATTGGTCTATGTCCTCATCTGTAAGTACTGTAATGTAGCTTGCTTAGAATTATGGCAGTGAACAAATTTGAAGCTTTTAGCCTCAGTATGATGCGGGTCAAAAAGTGTGGAAAAATATGAAAGATAGAAAAAGACCCAGACGAAGAAACTAACACTTAACTTATTCTACCCCAGACACACCACAGCAAAATAAAGATCCACCACGATAGTTCAAGGGTGATGCCAGAATAGCTTGGCGCCTATGGGCGCCAAGCTATTCTGGCATCACCCTTGAACTATCATGGTGGATCTGTGTCCTGCACTGCAACGCAGTCTTCTGAAGACGACTTCAACATTTGGGCTTAACTTATTCTACCCCAGACACACCACAGCAAAATAAAGATCCACCACGATAGTTCAAGGGTGATGCCAGAATAGCTTGGCGCCTATGGGCGCCAAGCTATTCTGGCATCACCCTTGAACTATCATGGAGGATCTGTGTCCTCCACTGCAACCCAGTCTTCTGAAGACGACTTCAACATTTGGGCTTAACTTATTCTACCCCAGACACATCACAGCAAAATAAAGATCCACCATGATAGTTCAAGGGTGATGCCAGAATAGCTTGGCGCCTATGGGCGCCAAGCTATTCTGGCATCACCCTTGAACTATCATGGTGGATCTGTGTCCTGCACTGCAACGCAGTCTTCTGAAGACGACTTCAACATTTGGGGATTCCGGTCTTGGGGTAGAATGAGTTAAAATGACAGAACAGAACACTGACATTAATTAATTAACTGACAACATAAGAAATCACTTGAAACTTCAGCCTTTATTATTGTCTTTCGTCCCCAACAACCAACCATTCTGCCATTTGCAGAGTTTTAAATGGTATGCAGTATATTACAAAATGATCCAGGCCCCCCCACCTCCCCCCTAATAACACTCTTTACGTTGTCAATGGTTTTCTTATCTTATCTTATTATTGTCTTTTGTCCCCAGCCGGCTGTTTCGTTTTGCAAATCCAAAGGTTATACAGTATACAAAATGATCCAGGCGTCCATCAGATTAAAAAAAAGCAGGCTATACATGCTGAAACCACCCCAATAATAACACTCTTGTAATAAATCTGTATGAAACCGAAAATGCCCCGAGTGGCGGGGAACCTCAATTCATTTCTTTTGTAACTTTTTCAGTCTGTTGCGGACGTAATCCTTAATGTTTGTCCAGCGCCTATGTCTAAGTGTGGGCTCTTCTGCCATTGCGTGCTGTATCTCGGCCTTTCCAGGAAGATTGTTCATGACGAGGTGTGTCTTGAAACGAGTTTGAACAGCTTTCTCTTCAGCTTCCCCCCATGGTTTCCTTGTAAATCTAGCTTTCTTTCGAACAGGAGCTGACGCAGTACTGTCATCATCAAAACTATCTAGATTGTCATCAGGCTCTGGACGTCTTTTCTCCGTCATGCTCATCGATTCCTGTGTTGTTGACTTGCTACTTGCTTCATTCACAGGTGCTGTTCCCCCCGAGACCTCTCTGCCAGTTTCTGATGTGTCTTCATTGTCAAAGTCAATCTCTTCATCATCGCCCAGCTCAGCTCTAATGCAACTCTCAAAATCTGTCATCCCATTGTTAACTGACAGAAGAATCTTTGCCACTTTTGCCTTTTGAAGGACGTCTTGAGGTTGGCGGTAGATATGGCGATGTATCCGAATATCATGGCCAAGGAAATCTGCCAGCTGATCCTGGTCTAACTCCGAGATGGCCATTGACTGAGCCAAAGTTGCAAACCTGCTTCCATAACTGAGTAAATGTGAACATGGCTGGGTACGACACCCCTGCTTCTAGGGCATGGGCCTTCAGAACATCATGGCCTCTGTAAGGCCTCTGACCAGAAGGTGTGGCAACGATGTACTGGGAATCAGCGAGAGCTGGCACTGATTGCCTCATTTGAAGGATTCTGTCAACAGTTGTCATCATCTTCTTCGTTAGCAAAACGGGAACACTCCTATTAAACTTGCCTCTGATTTCCACTCGCTGAAAATGATTCACCATTTTCTTCTCAACCTCTGTGAGACCTTTCAAGATATCTTGATTGGTGATTGATCCAATCTTAGCATTCTGGAAGTCTGACACCTTCATTCTCTGAACTTCTCCACCTCGTTTTCGGTTGAAAAGTGATACAGCACAAAGAGTTGCTTTAACCACTGTCGGATAATCTTCCAAAACCATCCTTGTCTCAAGAAGCTGTTGGACCTTCCTCACATCTTCACATGATGGGATCAGCTTGGGTTTGTTCATGGTCATTTTCCCGACCGACTGGGCTGCTGTAGCGGACACACAATCATACCAGTCCCCGTTGAAGACAGAGTCAAACCGCTGCGCCTCAGAGAGCTCCTGTCGCCACCTGTCGTCTGAACCCTGCCCAAGCTGTTTGGATGCCTGTGACTGTTTGATCTGTGAACACTTTTTCAAAGCATGGCCTATGCGCATTGCGAGATTGCCTTTTTTTAACTGATGTGTGTCCTCATCAAAATCTGCTAGCTCTTTTACAGCCAGGACAACATGATCAAAGCTAGCTGAATTGATCACAGCATTTAAACTTGCGATTTTCATTTCTGACCTCACTCTGATAATCTTTAATAGTCTCCCTAACTCCCGCATCCTGGAGCTGATTTGTCTAGCCGTGTGTTCTTCAATGTCCCTGTGGTCAAATAATCTCTTTCCATACTCAAGAAGCAAGGGGTCAGTTCTGATGAGACGGCTTATCTCATCATCTCTCTGCCTGGCCAAGACCTTGTGATAGAATGAAAATTCAAAGTCTAAGGGTATTGGAAGCATTAGCCGACCACGGCGCGCTGCGTCCCCTCGCTGAGTGATCTGAAACCCTCCTGGCTTCTGACAGCAACGTTTTGAGTGTACAGAGATCAGCTTTTTTTGATAGAGCCCTTTGCAATGGCTACAGGCGAGAAGGTCGTCTACCTTACTAGTTTTGGTGCGATACTTAGGAATCAAACATCGGGATTTGTTTTCAATAACAGCAACGTTATGCATGTAATCACCCTCATCTTGTAGTCTGATCCATGCTCGACGTCTCTGCTTTGTCCCTTTTTTAATCGACAACATTTTAGCAACGTCTGCCTCATCTGCATGGACATATTGTAAGTGCGTGCTCATTTTCAAGACAAGTTTGCCACACAATTTGCCTGCATGTTTCTTGTCCCATTTGTACTTTCCTTTCCCTCTCTGCGACACGTGCACACCTGTTTCTTCTGTAAGTGCTCTTCCCCCCCACTCTTTCCAGCATCATGTTCCTTCTGCCTATCCACATTCTCATTGCCACCCCCTAACGCACACTGCACCTTGCTGGTACTAGCGTCACCGACACCTGGCCACCCCGAACCTGCCACTCTGATGAAATCTAACATAGTCGATACAATACTGTCTATGTCAGAGATCCCAGCAATTGATGCCGACACACCCTCTGAATCCGGTGAGCTCGAGCCAGGAACAAACTCCTCGTCATCACTGCCCTCGTATTGCGATACGCTGGCACTACTCTCAGTCTCGGGTCCATCCCAGGCGCCATTTGCCAACTGGAGAAATAAAGAAAGAAAGATAGAAACAAAAGCTGCATTAGGACAGAAACAGCCCAATTTTGCTTTAAGGGGCCTTGCACAAGAATAAAAAGAGTAATCCCGTGTATGACCGATTTACATATGTGTGACCTTGGTGACGAGGGCTGGCTTCTGCAGCAGCAAAATCCACGTTTTCTGAAAATGCAAGCAGTTTTCACAAATTTGTCAACCCTGCGTGACCCTTTGAGAGAGGTCACTCAAATTGGCATGTTTAAAAAGGTCTTGCCACAAAGTATCCTTGGGCCAAGCTTGAAGAATGTGGCTAGAATAGTCTCCGAGAAAATGCCACCGTTAACTCATTCTACCTCCCCCCCCCCCCCGACACACCACAGCAGGATAAGGATCGACCATGATAGTTCAAAGGTGATGCCAGAATAGCTTGGCGCCTACGGGCGCCAAGCTATTCTGGCATCACCCTTGAACTATCATGGTCGATCTGTGTCCTGCGCTGCAATGCGGTCTTGAGAGGACAGGGGCAAAATTTAAGGATTTTGGTGTTGGGTTAGAATGAGTTAAAGTTTACCATGGACGACGGACGGACGACCAGTGGCCCAGAACATAAACTCACTTTTGCTTCGCACGCACGCCAGCCAATAAAATGAAGATGATCATAGAATCACTTTACTTACCAGTTTGTAGTTGGGAGCATTCCGCTGCCGTCCATGCACCCTCCTACCAGACGCACCCTCTGTGGCAGAGGCTGGGGGGCCATGATGCTGCAGCTGACTAATTTGGCCATGGGCCTTGGTAATGTGCCAGGAAGGGGCGTGCTTGTCCACTTCCATAGATCCCGATGGGTTTGGACATCCTGCTGCCATCCGGCGCTGGGTGTGTACAGAAAGTCCTGAGCCGGTGTGACCAAAACGGTGTTGCTGCAAACATGTCCAATACAACCATGTAAACCAATTGACATTTTCAATCAGATTGATTGTACATTGCTTAACGTCCCGACAGCAACAAGGCTTTCTCAGGACGTGCCTGCCTGCTTGTGAAAAAAACACCTAAACAGACCATTGCCATGTATGTCGCCAGCCGGTCAAATACGTTAAATAAACCTAACACATGGGGCCTAAATAAAGCTAAGACCATTTAGCAACACACATCAAATATCAAGAGCTACAGGCAGTGCAGACAGTAGGGAGAGTTTTAAAAAGGCAAATACAGGTGAATGGACAAAGGGTAGACAGAAACACATGCCCCAGAATAGAGAGAAAAACCCACCCTGTGGGGGTGACCAGGGTGACCCTGGGAACTAAAAACTGGTAATACAGTAAAAAGCGACACTTCAGTTGCACATTCCGAAAGACCTGTTTGTGGACGTTTGTTCTTCGAATCGCGAGGCAGTTTTGCGAACGAGGATTGAAATCTGGCGCCATTTTGTTTTTTTTAAAGTCAACTGATACTGTGCATGCATGTGTCAAGTTACTTTTCGATCACTGACAATCACACATGTTAGAAAAAAAGAAACAAAATCGCGTGGCAGATTGACCTTGTAATGGGGTTATTGAACGAATTCCTTTCATTGAAGAAGAAAGCTTTTGTTAAAATCGTGGAGTTCTATTATCATTTACTACAAGACTCAACGGTCAGAGAGAGGAAGACACGGACCGAGCGACGGCTGAAGCAGACGCCTTATTTTTCTGGGCCAAACGGGTATCGGGGATTGAAGGCATCTCTCAGTTAAATAACTGCACTGAACAAGTACATTTGGGCGTGCTCTTAACTAAGAAATATTGCATAAAGTACCTCTGCAAACGCTGAAGAATGGCCAACTGTTGGGGACGAAAGACGACGTTTTAGGAAGGGCAAGGGAAACAACTCCGTTCATCGGTGTTGGGCTAACCAATCAGCGATCATCAAGTTGATCTGAAAACACTCCGCTTCCGTGTCAACACACAGGCCCAGGGCATCGCCAAAACACAACATGAAGTAAATCTGGCGAAATGGGGACATCCTATTTTGATACTTTTTTTTTCTGACTTTTGAATGAAAGATAATGCAGAAACAACCCTCAGAAAAAATGGGTGCCTGACTTGGTCACTCAGAATTTTACACACACCCATTTTGCCTAAGGATGGTAAAGAAAGTAACCCATTTGAGTGGTTTGGTGTACGCACACACACACACACACACACACACACACACACACACACACACACACACACACACACACACACACACACACACACACACACACACACACACTGTTCACTACTAACCCTCATCCCGGAGGTAGGACAACAGCACCAACACATTGCCCACCACCGCCATCGTCACCACCGCAGATCCACAGACAACCGCGGGCAGAAGTCGGCTTACGGGCAGAATGTCAAGGTCATCATGCAATGTAGTGTCGTTGTAGTCGTAGCTGTCTGTGTTGCTATAGTAGTGGTCCCACTTCGTCGTGTACACATTGGGAGTAGTGTTCTCCATGTTGCTCATATCGGCGGCTGCAGGTGACCTGAAAACAGACTTCAAGTTTACTGTACAAGAAAAGATTAAAGGGAGAATCACACATTAAGACTGACAAAGATACAACAATTATTTTGTCAATTGCTAAACGTATTTCTGTGTTACGTCGAGTTCTCTGTGCTTATGATAAAACCAAACCAAACCAAACAACTAAACCAAACCAAAAATATAAACGAAACTAAACGAACGAAATGAAACGAAACGAAAGGAAACACATAGTAAAGCATAGCAAAACCAAACAAAAACCAAACCAAACCAAAAGAAACCCAAACCAACCTAAACCAAGTTAAGCCAAACCAAAATGGTCACGGCAAATCAAATCAGTTGAGAATATTATAAATCAAGTCAAAGCAAAGCGAATAAAATCAAAGCATTCAATCAAATCAACTCACAGAAAATCACTGATGTGAACCCCAACACCGTGCTAACCACAAGCAATCATTACACAAGATGAGGATTTCATCCCATAGTCTACCGTATTGTTTGGAGCTCAAATACGTTTATCATTTAGGAAAATTCAGAGTTGTTCATATTTTTAGGCTTTATGCTGATTCATTTCCCTCCTCTCTAAGCCAACCTCTGAGCAACACACACTTCGGCGCACACAAATAAAGAACGGACACACGGCGCTTCCCGCCATTAGTACGCTCGGTGAGCTCTTGTAGCGACAGGAATCCATCTCCTTCTACTCTAATACACCCTCTGATCCACACCCACTGGCACACATAAATAAAGATGGACACACGGCGATTCCCGCCATTCGTAAGCTCTGTGGTCTGGCGCGGCATAGCTATTCTGAAAAGAATAATAGCACGAGCGGCGAAATGACGTCACTTCAAGCTTCATGTCACGGCATCATTAGTCCCACGACGCCGTGTTCGTAGTGACGACTTGATGTTATACGTCACTCATCGCAGTACTAACATTTGACGTATCAGAGGATCAACTTTGCAATTTTTTGTTGCTGATTTTCACGCCTAGGGCTTACTTTTACAGGTCACAATTTGACCTAATCCTACCCCAGGGCCGGAACAAACAGCAGGCTTATGCAAACACTGTTTATGAAAAATCATGCAATTTATGAGAAAAAAAAATTTCGTAAAAGAAAAATTAAAGTTATGTTAGCCGTTTTACAAATGACTCCGAAAAAGTGGTGCAGAAAATTGTCTGATTTTCACACCTAGGGCATGCAGGTCACAATTGATCTAATCGTACCCGACATCCGAGACAAACTGTAGGCTTATGTAAATACCGTATACGAAACATCATGCGATTATTAATGAGAAGAATGGGTTTTTTTCGTATAAAAGATTCAACTGTTTTAAGATTAACCCATACAATTCGTGAAATTAATCCTCAAAACATGAAAATATATATATATTTTAAAATTTAAAAAAAAATTATCACTCAAATCCTTTTAGAGGTGAAATGCTGGTTAACGAACTCATTCAATATCTTCCTTTTATCTAGCTGTATGCAAAATATTTAATAAAAATAAGAAAAATTACGGACTTCAGTGCGGATCAACCGGTTTTTGCGAAACTGCCGTTTTCTCGCCAACGAGCATCTTAATAGAAAACAAAATCGAAAGAAAAGATCTCGAGACAATTTTTTTTAGGGACAATATCCTAAAAGTTCAAGCTTTTCCGTCCTCAAACGCGGGCTCTAGTCGCTGTCACACACACACACACACACACACACACACACACACACACACACACACACACACACACACACACACACACACACACACACACACACACACATACACACACACCCACACACACTGCGCTTTGGTGCCAAAAAGACGTTCTCTAGCAAGGTTTGACGTGACGTCATTTTTATCTTGTTACTTTTTTGCCAGAATTTCTGCGCCCCACGCCAAAAACGTCATTCATGTACATGCTCCGGAATGCGCTCCGACCAGCCCCATTTCAAAGTCTACCATATTAAAAATACGGTAGACGATAAAAACGTAACAAAAAGCACCTCAAAATATAAGAAAACAAACATGTAAACCAGAAAGACACACAAATTTAACACATATTATAAATAAAAACGCAATTTCAGAATGTTACGTGGTAGTGTTTGTCATAGTATGATGCAATCACACCAAACGCACTGACGTAGGGTTCTTGTAAAGAAACTCAGTTCACTCGGCTGCAACTCGTCACACGTAGCACAAGGTTGTAGACCACACTGGAGTAACATTTCTAACAGTACTTCATTTTCACGATGCACGCTCAGCACAATGCATTAACAAATGCATCCACAGTTTGGTACACTGTCTCGTACAATGCATCCACAATTCTGATACACAGCGTCTCCCATACAATGCAATAGCACTGATCCTCTAAAATGTATCAACACTTTTGACACACAGCGTCTCTCATAAAATGTACTCACATATTTCCTAACATGCTCTTCATTTATACTACTACAGATTTCCAGAGCACTCTAGCAAATTACACAACTCAACCAATCAGAAGAGAAAACGTAACCAAATCTCATTAATATTCATTAAAAAGAACAATCTAGATCTATCTACCGCCTACCACTAACATCTAGGCGCATACCATAACTGTTGCAAAATGTTAAAAACATGTGTACTGCACAACTTTGACGTCATATCTGAGGTCACTAGAATAATCACGCCGCTACTAGAGCCTTCCAGTCTAATGTAGGTCAGACTTTTTTCGCAACATTCTTAACTACACAACAAAAATCGATCGGAATTCTCCATGCAAAAGAAAACGAAAGGTACGTGATACTTATGCAAAACCAACTCAACTGAACACCTGGTCTGTCCTATGATTAACACAAACATGCCATTAAAAGAATAACACAACTACAAACGTAACACAGAACGAACGTTTTGAGAGAGCGAGTACTATCATCAGCAACACACTGCGATCGTGTCATGCCTGTCGCTTCCAGACTCCAGGAACTCATAATCTGTACAGGCTTTTTATTTTGTGCAATGAGAATGTCGCGGGAAATGGATCGACCTTGATAGATCAGGGACAGTGCCAGATTAGCTTGGCGTCTACAGGCTCTAAGTTGACCAGGCACTACCCTTGAGCGAAATAACCCTAGGCGCAAAGACTGTAATAAATAAATAAATAAATAAATAAATAAATAAATAACTAAATAAATAAAATGATATATCCGTGCCTTCAGCTGTCATGATCGATATAGCTGTTATGGTCGATCCGCCTGCAGCTAAAGGTATTAGAAGCTAATTTGAAGATGGACCACAAACTTACTTTTGCCACTAGTTTCGTATTGCAATATTCTTTGTCCAATCAGTAAATGGCAGTTCAGCAGAGAATCTCCTGCAAAGTCTTACTGACTAGCTACAGAATCAAAACTCCCTTTTATTTCAATACGTGGCGTAGGAAGTCGGGTGGCCATATCAGTATGGCATGTTTATGAGCCTACGTCCTCTGTACATGGTTTGGCCATCTAATTACGTCTTCCTCGGCCCTCCACAAATTTACTTGTGCAATACATTTTCCGTCATCACAATCATTTTTCAAGGTAGGCACCTGTATAATAATAAAATTAAGCCCCAACTCTCTAACATCCTCCTCCTTTCCATTAATTGATTATCAGGTAGTTGTGCACGTCACCTCTAAAAATCTTCCTACTTCACTCCCAGTCGTTAGGGATACTAATATTTTTTTCTTCTTCTGTACACAGACGTAATGGCAATCGACTGGAGAATGTGATGAGTACACTAAGATTGGTTTGCGCGCAGCGCTGGCGTCACACACATCAACCCAGTCACAAAGCCCGGCATCAATAGCTGCGAAACTTGCCGGCGGCAACGCTATACATTTCCGCCGCTATTGATGCGGGCCACGTTGAATGAGTTAACTCGGCTACCAAGGCCAAAATAGACCGAACGCTAGAGAATACAAAATAATTGCGGCGTTCGGCCGTCTGCGATCAACCTGCCGTGCTGCCTCAAGGGTATTGCCTGGTTAGCTTGGCGCCTGCGAAGGCGCTAAGCTGTCAGTCGCTACCCTTGAGCTATCACGGTCGATTTTACGTGGGAGCTGAATGGTAGCATTCGTGACATTAGGTCAGGCTTTAGAGTATCATTCTGGAACATTCAGAGTTGTTCATCTTTTTAGGCTTATTATGCTGATCCATTTCCCTCCTCTCTACAGTCAACCTCTGATTAACACACATGTCGGCGCACACAAATAAAGACGGACACACGGCGCTTCCAGCCATTAATACGCTCTGTGGGCTCGTGTAGCGACAGGAATCCATCTCCTTCTACTCTTGATCCACCCGATGATCCACACACACTGGCACACAGAAATAAAGACGAACACACGGCGATTCCCGCCATTCGTAAGCTCTGTGATCTGGCGTAGCAGAGCTATTCTAAAGACTGAAGAATAAAATGATACCACGAGCAGCGAAATGACGTCCTTCAAGTTTCATGTCATGGCATCATTAGTCCCACGACGCCGTGTTCATAGTGACGACTCGATGTATTGTGTCACTCATCGCAGTTCTAACATTTGACGTATCAGAGGATCAACTTTGCAATTATCTTACTGATTTTCACGCCTAGGGCATACAGGTCACAATTTTAACCTAATCCTACCCCAGGCTCGGGACAAACAGCAGGCTTATGCAAACACTGTTTATGAAAAAATCATGCGGGTATTGATGAGAAGATAGTTTTTTTCGTTTTAGAAAAATTAAAGTTATGTAAGCTGTTTTAAAAATGACTCCGAAAAGTGGTGCAGAAAATTGTCTGATTTTCACACCTAGGGCATACAGGTCACAATTGATCTAATCGTACCCGACAGCCGAGACAAACTGTAGGCTTATGTAAATACCGTAAACGAAAACTCATGCGATTATTAATGAGAAGAATGTTTTTTTCGAATAAAAGATTCAATTGTTTTAAGATTAACCCATATAATTTGTGAAATTAATCCCCAAAACGTGTATATATATAGAAAAACAGAAGATAGTGGTAGAAAACCCTTTAAAATAGAAACAAATAACGACGTTTCGGATCAAAGATCCTTCCTCAGGTGACATGGAAACAAACGTAGAACAGAAAAGAACACCAGAAAGAAAAGACGTCATCCTGTATAGAGAGAATTTAGAATGACGTAAAAAAAAAAAAAAAAAAAAAAAAAAAAAACACCACACACACACACACATAATGACGCAAATACACATGCACAAAACACGTAGCACAAAACTTACGTCTATATACATACACGTCACTGCATACATTCGCATTCACTCGTGCCTACTGCAGCTCACGCACATGCACACACACACACACACACACACACACACACACACACACACACACACACACACACACACACACACACACACACACATACACACACACTCAAAGGTAGCATCCAGTATCAACAGTGAGGTCAAGCCTGGCACCAACTACCCATCAGGCCGAGCATACATCCCTAGGGGCGAATGTTCAAGCCGCGCGGATGGTAAGTGCCAAGCCTGTCCGCGAAAAAGGATTCTGTCATTTTGCGGCGGATGAAGTGGGATGTATTTTGCCAAAGGATGCGTATGCTGAAATGTGTGAGGCTATGAGGCGGTTCGTTGAAATGACGTCCAACCTGGTTGTTGTATCCGAGGCGGATCGAACGAACATGCTCCTCGCAGCGTTCAGGGAGTGTACGGTATGTCTCCCCCACATACAACATCTTTGGGCAGTGAGAACATGAGATGACATAGACAATATCCGATGACTGGCATGTGAATGATCGGTGGACATGAAAAGATGACAGGGGTCCGGTGATGACGGGGGATGTGTTGATGTACGGACATGCTTTGCAGTGTGGTTGCTGACAAGGGTGTGTGCCAGGTGGTAAGGTGTTAGATGCGCGAAGTGAACTGTGAACAAGATGATCGCTTAGGTTAGTGTCACGTTTGTAAGCGACCAGCGGAGGCTCAGGAAATATGTCTTTCAATACTGTGTCATTCTGAATGATGTGGATGTTCCTGAGGAGAATGTTTTTGATGGGGATGTTGTGAGGATGATACGTGATACACAGGACCGGCCGGTCCTCTGCAGCACTGTGAGTTTTCTCCCTCAAAGCTTCACTTCTGCTTGTGGCCTCAGCCTTAGAACGAGCGGTGTTGACGATGTCTTGGGGGTATCCCTGGTGTGAGAAGAAAGTGGCCATGGTTTGGGTCTGGTTGGTGAAGTCGTCGTCGTCGTGTATATATATATATATATATATATATATATATATATATATATATATATATATATATATATTCATTACTTATAACAAAGGCGTCGACCAAGCCAAAAAAATGCACTCAATCAGAGTAGCTCCAAGGGACATAATTTATTTTTCAATAAATTTTGAGAATGCTGTGCTAATGCCATGGAAATCCAGGCTGGTAAGCTTGCATTGTGTCATCAGGACATCAGCTGTCCTTTTGTGACTGCATCGCTTATTAGATCTTTTGAGCCTTCCACTGAACACCTACTACATAAAGTAATAGGGACTACCCCCAGGCGCCCCGCAACCCGCTGGAGAATATCCAGTCCTCCCCCCGAGAGGGGAGGCTAGTGCATGAATATTCCCAAACAGATCTTGGACCTGCTGGATAGATTTAAGATTTTGCCGCCTACGACCGGTTTCGACCCAAGGTGGGTCTCATCAGGTAGGCATACGGCGTAACCTGAAATTGCAAACACAACGCATATACTAGAAGCCGCCTCCAGAATTTGACTGGTAGCAACCACTAGGCCAGCGTGGATTGCATCCCTAAAGCTTTATGGGGTGTTGCAGTGGAAGAAGACTGACTAATTTTGAAAAGGCAACACCTAGGCAATTTTGTGGTACAATTATTCATTACTTATAACAAAGGCGTCGCCCAAGCCAAAAAATGCACTCAATCAGAGTAGCTCCAAGGGACATAATTTTTCAATAAATTCTGAGAATGCTGTGCTAATGCCATGGAAATCCAGGCTGGTAAGCTTGCATTGTGTCATCAGGACATCAGCTGTCCTTTTGTGACTGCATCGCTTATTAGATCTTTTGAGCCTTCCACTGAACACCTACTACATAAAGTAATAGGGACTACCCCCAGGCGCCCCGCAACCCGCTGGAGAATATCCAGTCCTCCCCCCGAGAGGGGAGGCTAGTGCATGGCATTAGCACAGCATTCTCAGAATTTATTGAAAAATTATGTCCCTTGGAGCTACTCTGAGTGCATTTTTTGGCTTGGGCGACGCCTTTGTTATAAGTAATGAATAATTGTACCACAAAATTGCCTAGGTGTTGCCTTTTCAAAATTAGTCAGTCTTCTTCCACTGCAACACCCCATAAAGCTTTAGGGATGCAATCCACGCTGGCCTAGTGGTTGCTACCAGTCAAATTCTGGAGGCGGCTTCTAGTATATGCGTTGTGTTTGCAATTTCAGGTTACGCCGTATGCCTACCTGATGAGACCCACCTTGGGTCGAAACCGGTCGTAGGCGGCAAAATCTTAAATCTATCCAGCAGGTCCAAGATCTGTTTGGGAATATTCATGCACTAGCCTCCCCTCTCGGGGGGAGGACTGGATATTCTCCAGCGGGTTGCGGGGCGCCTGGGGGTAGTCTCAAAAGATCTAATAAGCGATGCAGTCACAAAAGGACAGCTGATGTCCTGATGACACAATGCAAGCTTACCAGCCTGGATTTCCATGGCATTAGCACAGCATTCTCAGAATTTATTGAAAAATTATGTCCCTTGGAGCTACTCTTATTGAGTGCATTTTTTGGCTTGGGCGACGCCTTTGTTATAAGTAATGAATAATTGTACCACAAAATTGCCTAGGTGTTGCCTTTTCAAAATTAGTCAGTCTTCTTCCACTGCAACACCCCATAAAGCTTTAGGGATGCAATCCACGCTGGCCTAGTGGTTGCTACCAGTCAAATTCTGGAGGCGGCTTCTAGTATATGCGTTGTGTTTGCAATTTCAGGTTACGCCGTATGCCTACCTGATGAGACCCACCTTGGGTCGAAACCGGTCGTAGGCGGCAAAATCTTAAATCTATCCAGCAGGTCCAAGATCTGTTTGGGAATATTCATGCACTAGCCTCCCCTCTCGGGGGGAGGACTGGATATTCTCCAGCGGGTTGCGGGGCGCCTGGGGGTAGTCCCTATTACTTTATGTAGTAGGTGTTCAGTGGAAGGCTCAAAAGATCTAATAAGCGATGCAGTCACAAAAGGACAGCTGATGTCCTGATGACACAATGCAAGCTTACCAGCCTGGATTTCCATGGCATTAGCACAGCATTCTCAGAATTTATTGAAAAATTATATATATATATATATATATATATATATATATATATATATATATATATATTGTTTTTGCCGCCTACATTTTTGGCGCCTTCGACGCCTTTGTTAAAAGCAAAGAATATATATATATATAGTTCTAGAGGTACAAAGCCGGTTAACGAACTCATTCAATATTTCCCTTTTATCTAGCAATATGCAAAATATCTAGTAAAAATAAGAAAATTACGGACTCAAGTGTGGTTCAACCGGTTTTGCGAAACTGCCATTTTCTCGCCAATGAGCAACTTAATACAAAAAAATCGAAAGAAAAAGTCTCGAGATAATTTTTTTAGGGACAATATCCTAAAATTTAAAGCTTTTCCGTCCTCAAACGCGGGCTCTAGTTGCTGTCACACACACACACACACACACACACACACACACACACACACACACACACACACACACACACACACACACACACACACACACACACACACACACACACACACACGCACGCGCGCGCGCGCGCCTCTTTTGCACCATAAGACGTTCTCTAGCAAGGTTTGCGTTACGTGACGTCATTTATTTCTTGTTACTTATTTGCCAGAATTTCCGCCCCACACTCCAAAAACGTCATGTGCATGATCCGGAATGCGCTCCGACCAACCCCATTTCAACGTCTAACGTATTTTCAATGATACGGTAGACAAAAAGGCAATGTGAATCACACATTCGATGCAAGCAAGCGGTGTGGTAAATGAAAGCAGGCATCATATAGGACACATACAGTCCTTGATCAAAGCTACTCTTCTGTTCACCAAAAAGTGTCGGAAAATGGGAACATCACCAACCTGCAAGAGGCATAGATCCTCACGAGCCCCTCTTGACGGCGTCATCATTCATAGAATGCCTGTGGCAGACAGTGTCAGTGTAATTTCAGAGACAACCGCTTGCCGATTGTAGTGAAGGGTTAATCATGCTATGCTCATTAATTATGTTGCTCTTGTATGAATGATGTGAATGACGTGCATGTTACCTTATGCAAAACCTCCCCCCTACCTCTATTCAGACCCCCCCTCCTCCCCCCCCCCCCCACCCCCACGAAAAAAAGAAAGTTGAATTAAAGTGTGACATCTTTCGTGCCGATGTTTTAATGTCACATAGAAAGATAATTATCAGTAAAAAGCTTTATTACTCTGTGTCTCTTTGTGCGTGTGCGTGCGCGCGCGCGCGTGTGTATGTGTGTGTGTGTGTGTGTGTGTGTGTTGTGTGTGTGTGTGTGTGTTTGTGTGCGTGCGCGTGCGTGCAACGTTTTGACGATCCCTGGCGGTGTGAATACAAATATCCATTAGAGCAGCCTAAATACACGCACACAGGCAAGCACGTGCACGTCACGCTACGCACAGCACGCACGCACCGGCACACACACCGGCCCCAACCCGAATCAGTAACAAACCGTTATGGTTAATTTCAGCCACGCCAGTTAACTCATTCGAGACGTGCCGCCTTCAGATACGCGACATACGCCGCGTATCCGAAGGCGGCACGTCTCAAATTAATACCCATGGCGTATTGACTTTGTGACACACGTGCAAGTCATCCGCGTACGCAGTACGTCCGCCGCTCAAGCTAGCTTTCCACTGTGACACCACGCAGTCCGCGGCGACACGTCGGCCGCCGCGGAGAAACTTTATGACTGCACGTGTGCTGGTCTTCGATTTTGAACGTTAGACCGTAAGGTTCAAAATCACTGACCAGGACACATTGGCTTGGTAGCATGGACTAACTGTCGGGTTATGGGGGGACAGGGACAACTTTTGTCTATGGAGTACGACCTGAACGCTGATCAATTTAGGCGCAGTACAACTGTGCCACTTTGATTTACCAGGACCTCTGGACGCACGCTATGCTCTCTTTCGCTTTGTCGATTAACTCATTCTACCCCTGACAAACCAAGGGCAAGATACGGATCGACCATGATAGTTCAAGGGTGATGCCAGAACAGCTTGGCGCGTCTAAGGAGGGCGCCAAGCTATTTTGGCATTACCCTTGAATTATCATGGTCGATCTGTGTCCTGCACTGCGATGCAGTCTTCAGAGGACAACGGCAAAAATAAATTTGGGATTTCGGCCTTAGGGTCAGTACAATGAGTAAACGTCCTGAGATATTTCGAAATAAGCATGGTGTCCACATATCAATCCGGTTGCAATCATTCAAGTGATGCTTATCGTGCCTCCAGGTCTAGACTAACGATGCAGGCTGAGACTTGAATCAGGCTGACGTTACTTAGGACAGGCAAAGAAGAGCTATTTTTACAGTATGCGTAAATGAGTGGGTTCTGTTTGTTTTCGCATATTATACTGTGACATTTTCTCCGTTCCATCTGCTGTTTGCCCACGGCTTCTTCTATACCTGCTCTAATCTGCATCCGAGTTGCGTGTGTGCGTATGCGTGTATGGTATGCAGGCCGCGTGTGCCAGTGAACTTGACATGTGACGGTGAGTGTGCGCCTGTGCGCGAGCGCATGTGTTAGGCTGAGTGCGGGTGTGCCGGGCCGCCGTGTCAGTGTGTGTGTGTGTGTGTGTAGTACTTCGCTACAAGTATAAGCAAGGTATACAAAAATATAAATGTCAGTTTTTGGCGGCTTTCCTTCGGAAAACACGGAACAAAGCAGTCTGACCTTATTTCTCACAGTCTCGTGACTGTCGGTGGTATTCATCTCAATATAGCTCGGCGCTCGTTCACTTGCAAGGCAAATAGTGCTTTACCGACTTTTATCCCATCTGTCAGCAGCACTTAAAACCACGTGAAGCGGCTATAGAACACAGTCTCTTATCATGCACTGTACATCTGCAAGAGGCATAGATTCTCATGAGCCTCTGTGGCAGCTGCCGCAGAGGCTTATGAGAATCTACGCCTCTTGCGGGATGCAATGCTACTTCCGCATACGTAGGTAGTTGGTCTAGTTTTCAGTCTACGATTTGACTGAAATCAGTACTGAATACTGTACACAAAATTTAATGGGGTTTTCTATCATACTTGCGAGATAGTCAGCGTGATTCAGTCGTCAGTACGACCACTCCATGTTTTGAACTGTAACCACTAATTTCGTGGAGGCGGCGGTGTGTTGCCAGTGAGGTAAATCATAGTGTAGTAACCCCGTGTACTCTGTGCTGACAATCAGTTTGTGTCGGATTCAGTCTTAGAGGTGGAACACTTGTACAGGTAAGTGGCAATTTTTTTCGGCTATTATCTAGTCCGGCTTTTACTTCAATTTAATACACCACAAGCTGAAGCTTTGAAATCCTGCCGAACTTGGCTATTGACATGCACCAAGCGCTATTCAAGTTAAGTTACTGCTGATCGTGTAAGAAGAGGTCGGTTTCGCGACGATCATCCCACGCCTGTGCTTCAAAGTGATGTGCTCACTAGAGTTGGTTGGTTAGTTCGGGGTTTAACGTCCACAGCACCGAAGTGATAATGGACGGCGGCCCTGACGGGCGGGTTATGGGATCTATTGCCTATGGAGTACGACCTGAACACTGATCAATTCAGGCGCACTGCAACTGTGCCACTTTGATTTACCAGGAACTTTGGCAACGGACATGCTATGCCGGAACAAGCCCGACTTTTTAGTCCCGTGGATTGCGAGTCCAGCGGCTACGGGGCCCCGCCGGCCGGGACGGGGACTCGAACCCACGACCCGGCGATTCCCCTCGCTCTCTTGCTCCGACGCGGCTCCAACCGCCTGAGCTATTTCGGACTCTAAAAATTAATGTGCTCAGTATTTCCTACCACCCGGATTAGAGAGGTGTTGCCCAATGCGCAAAAGGCCATCGGGCCGACGTCGGCCGCCGTGGGCCCGCGCACGGCCGTGCGCGGGCCCACGACGGTCGAGGTCGGCCCGATGGCCTTTTGGCGCATTGGGTGGCTGGCGTCGGAGATGGGACTGCGGAATGACATGTTGATTCACTTCAGCCTGTGGCTGATACTGACATCACACTGGCTGTCAACCTCAAATCGTGCGGCTGTCAGTAGTTCGGTAGCGACTCGAAGGAGACAACCAGTATGTGACGGACATCTTAACTCATTTAACCCCAAGGTTGCAATTCCCAAATCAGTTTTGGAGGCCGTGTGTGTATCACTGACCTAACGACGTATGTAGCAGCTGCAAGGGATGTGTCGACTATGATCATTCAAGGGTAGTGCCAGATGAGCTTGGCGCCATCAGGCAGGGAAGCGGGGGGTGGGGAGGGGGGAGGGGGGGGGGGAGGGCTGGGGGGATGATCAAGCCCAATGAAAAATAATTAGACTTTAAAAAATACGGAGAGAAAAATAGTGGATAAAAATTAAAAGATTCTGTTGTTGTTTTTTTCAGCTTCATTTTATTATGAAGTATTTACACAATTCTTCAAATGCATTATTTGTTTGTTCGAGTTTTCTGGAGCTCGTTGGAGTGTTGCTCTTCTCTCTCTCTCTCTGCCCCTGTTTGATTTTTTGGGAGACTGGAAAATAACGTCAGAAGCACCCCCCTCAACCCCCCCCCCCTACCTACCCCCCCCCCCTCCCGCCCCCCCCGCCCCCCCCCCCCCCCCCCCCCCGGATGAAAACTGAATATTTCCCTACGCTACTCACTGTAACGAAACAACTGGTCTAAGGCGCTGCGGCTGCCGTGTCAGTCACAGTAATAAACGACCGCCAGACACACTGATATCAAAATATTAAAAAAAAAAAAAATGTATTCAATTCCAAAGCTGGCACGCATCTGGATACTCGGCCTCGCAAGGGGTTTCTGAAATCGGGGTCAGCATTGCGTGAATCTGTCCAAGGGAAGTAAACAGGCTGACACGTATGATTCACTCACTTGGTCAAGGTTGTCTCCCTTGCACTGGGAGTGTTTATTCTGACTGGTGACTCCACAGAATAGGGTGGAAGCACACAGAGAAGCATTTAACGGCGAGCTTACTACCACCGCGGCGGCCGTGTTTATGTATCACGTACTGCCTGGCCCGCCGACCTTTGTTGTTAACAGGTATTTCCCAACAAGCGGCGTGCCAGTGAAAATGACTATGTGTGGGGGTGCTCACCTGGATAATGACTCATGACATTATACGATGTTGTGATGATGTTGACGGACTTTGTCGGAGCGGTGCCCTCCGCTGAACACCGGCGCCTGTACTATAGCGACGGGCCTCCAGGTGCAGCTTTGACCGTTGTTTTATGTTGCCTTGATCGGAGACTGATTATTTTCCTTTGTCGAAAGCGGGTAATTTGTTTCTGTTGTTAACTTGTATTGTATGTAGTACTAGCTTTAGTCAAGTAGGAATTTAACATAAAGAGCATAATTATACTAGTGCGTTCAGGGGACATAGGGGTGTCTAAACTCTTAGCATTCTGTTTTTGTCGGAGAGGTTCGGGTCGGGATGAGGCACTGGCGCCTGTGTGGCGGTCTGAAATAGGGTCGGTCTGAGACAGGTTTATCGGAGTTGTGCGCATGCGCAGTAGCAGACGACTTGATTCCATCTACAACATACTTTGCAGTCTCAGTCAGTTGTGTTTACGCTTTTTATTATTAAGTGATTAATTTTATTCAAACTATAAACAAGGTTGATAGGATCGCACACTCAGACAATGACTTTTGCTGTGAAATACTGACATCTTCGCCGCAACTTGAACCCGAATGGCCCCGCTATGATGTTGATCTACGTTAGTTTCAAGTCATTATAACTGTGTGTGTATTGTTTGTATGCCATGAAAATTTATAATCTTATTTATAGTTTGAATAAAATTAATCATTTAATTTTAAAAAATCGCAAACACAACTGAGACTGCAAAGTATCTTGTAGCTAAAATCAAGTCGTCTGCTACCGCGCATGCGCACAACTGACTCCGATAAACCTGTCTCAGACCGACCCTATCTCAGACCGCCACACCGGCCATTAGCCTTGTAGTGGCAACGGGCTTCACCCGTCCCGTGAGTCATTTTGTAGCTCTGTGATTGTAATTAATTGTGGAATGAGCGAGTGAGTGCCATGCGTGAGCAGCACCTGCGGTGGCAAGACAATTTTTGCTGTGTGTATTATTTTCTATCACAACAACAATAAAGTCATATTGAATCTTATTTCAGTGCATTGTCACAATGATCAGACCAATAATATCTCTAAGGTACCTCCTTCTGTGCGGACAGGTATTCTCCAACCCCAAGGCCGCTAGTTATCTTGAACTAACTCAATTTTTTCGTAAATGGGCAGAAGTCGGTCAAACTACACAAATTAGACTGTGGCCGGCGTCGCCGTACTGAACAGCCGCGTGTGTACTTTTTAGAAACTATTTTGGACTGCTTTCACGTTAATGATGTAGTTCTACTACTTTTGTTTTTAAAATGACTATGAAGTTATATCAGTACTAGTCACCAAGTTCAGTAAAATTAACTCATTCTACCCCAAGACCGAAATCCCCAAATTTTGCCGTTGTCCTCTGAAGACTGCATTGAAGTGCAGGACACAGATCGACCATGATAGTTCAAGGGTGACGCCAGAATAGCTTGGCGCCCATAGGCGCCAAGCTATTCTGGCATCACCCTTGAACTATCATGGTTGATCCTTATCTTGCTGTGGTGTGTCTGGGGTAGAATGAGTTAAGGTGACTGTCTGAACACCGGCGCTGTACTATGGCGGCGACGGGCCCCCAGGTGCTGTATGACTGTTGTTCAGTTTTATGTTGCCTAGATCGGATATCTTCTCCGTATCGACGCGGGTATTTTGTTTCTGTTGTTAACTTGTTTTATGTACTAGTTTTAGCCAAGTAGGAACTTCAGTAATAAAGAACATTATAATAATGTGTTAAGGGGGCATAGGGCTGTCTTAGCGGTATTCTGTTTTTGTCAGGGAGGTTCGGGTCGGGATGAGGCCATTGGCTCTGGCCATTAGATGCCTTGGCGACGGGCTTCACCCGTCCAGAGTCATTGTCCATTGTGTAGCTCTGTGATTGTAATTTGTGGAATGAGCGAGTGAGTGAATGTAAGCAGCACCTGTGGTGGCAAAAATGTGAATTTCCCCATGAGGGATTAATAAAGTATTATTGTATTGTATTGTATTGTATTGTATTGTAACTGCGGCCCGATAGCCTTTTGCGCATTGCGTCACCGACCAAACAGAGTGTCGTCCGAAATCGATGCCATCAACTGCCGCCGATCCAAACATCTTACGTTCTTTTTCTTCAATTACGCTGATTAGAGGATGTAGATGATCGTCTTGTTCTATACCTGCGTATTTCTCTGTGGGCTGGCGATTGGCCGCGGGGACAAGGGATCTAACTGTTTGTCTGTCCAGCGCTGAGTGATTCCCCTTGGTTTGTGTTCAATTACGCTGGTCTTATCACCCTGCATAGACCGGGCGGCGGCCGGGCAAGAACAGAAGTTCCGCAGTTTGCCTCTGTAACAGTTGTTGGCTTCAATGTCAGTACTAAGCCCCATGGGCCTCAGTTGACTTGGTGTAATGGGGTCCTTTGTCACATCAATCACTGCCGCACCAACTGAACTGAAATCGTTCTGAAATACATATAACTCGTAACAAAACACCGTATTTTGACCGTAAACAGCATGATATAATATATACAAACAGACGTGCGTTCATTTCTTTTTGACAACGCCGGTGTGTGTGTGTGTGTACAGACATTGATACCACCAAGATGTCAGAGTCACAGCCACCGGATCCCCAGAGCCTGCAGGACCCAGAGAAAGGGACAACCGCCGAAAATGATACTATTCCTTTAGTTGGGTCAACAGGTACGTTTTCAACGCATGCGTGTCGCCCCAAATCAATAGCTGCGAAAGAGTCGTATAGCGTTGCCGGCGGAATCACCTCGATTAAAAAAAAAATGTGCTGCCGATAGTCGAATAATTTATCATTAGATCGTTGACATCAGCTGTGCTCGAGTCACTGTGAACATCATAGCAATAGTGATATGGTAATCTATCTCTGATGACTATTTACACTATGCATATATGCTAGTTACGATTTACATCATTAAGTGTCATGTTGTTATCTCACAGTGTGGAGTTGATTTAAAGCTGTGTGACTGAATAATGCATTCAGTGTGTAGTAGACGGCATGTCGCTGTGGGGCAGGGTTTACATCATTCTCGAGCGTTGAGCGTGTACATATGATTTTGAATGTAAAAAATAATTTTGAATGTAAGAAATGGCAGAGTCAGGAAACTATTTCCATTCATCTGTGTATTGTAATGTATATGAATTGGATACAGGCCCGCCGCCGTCTTACGAGTCTCTGTATGGCCGTGTCAAGGCTGCCAGGTACGAGTCGTCCGGCTTCTTCAGTTTCCTCAAGACCGCCACAGTTATCGTTATTAGCACAGGTAGGTTGGACTGTTACAGCCTGTGATGTGCCTTAACCCATTACATCCTGATACACCCATTGCCTGAAATAAATTTGACTATGATAGTTCAAGGGTGGTGCCAGAATAGCTTGGCGCCTGAGGCGCCAAGCTATTCTGGCACCACCCTTGAACTAAAACGGTTGATCGATCCCCTAATCTGTAAATTAGCCTTCATAAAACAATAAGCAAATGAAAAAAAATCAGCCTCAGGATGTAATGAGTTAATCAGAATTATACCACCTCTTTGGTAAGCAGTATTGACCGATAGTTTTATTATTATTATTATTATTATTATTATTATTATTATTATTATTATTGTTATTTTTGTATATGAATTTGTGATTTTGAATTATCATTGAATTACTTCGCTGCCCTCATTTCGAAAACAGTTGAAAAAACATTTCTTCAGCCAACTGAACTGACTGTGGTTTTTCTCTGTTCTCTTCTGTTGCCATTTTCCCCCACTTAAATTGGTTCTTTTTCTACTTCTTCTGTACAACACCTCTCCCCACCAAAGCGCCATGAGTCAGGATGACTGGATTTAGGCGCTATACATCATCAATTGTTCTTTCTGCTTGTGTTGCAGTCGGATTTACATTGCTTATTGGACTGTTTATGGCCGTACCGATCGCAATGATCGCCATAGGTAAGAAACTCCTGCAGACTTCTTTCTGTGTCCGAGTTAGCGTTTGAACGTTTATTAGCATAGCATAAGATCCTATCTTCGTCTGCGGACGAAAACAGCGTCTGGATGAAAAATGATACACATGTTGTCAGACCCTCGGTCAGCCAGCCAAATCTGCAAGAGACATAGATTCACATGAGTCCCTGCAATTGTAGGGACTCATGTGAATCTAAGTCTCTTGGTTTGAGTGTTCTGCCATCTTTACATGTCCAGAATGAATGAAACGCTATGGGTTTAGCTCCAAGACTGTATCAAATCCGACATATCGGGCAGGACCAGGAGGCATTTGCTCAGACTTTTGATCAATAAGTCCCTCAAGCCTGAAGCGCAGTTGTACGTTTTTTCCTATGATGATAAATCATTACGTTATTATCGTTATTAGCACAGGTAGGTTGGACTGTTACTGCTTGTGATGTTCCTTAACCCTTTCTGCTTTAAAACTCTTCTATTAGGGAGCATTGAAGAAAGTGTTGGGCCTGATTTATTTTATTCAATTTTCGTGCACCCAATGCCTCTAAAATAAATCATTTCAGGACCGGCTTTTTCCGCATATCTGCTCTGGTGCATTCACAAGGGGAGAAATCTGAAGTTATGGCAAGAGTTTCGTGCCCCTGACCTGGAGCGTAAAGAGGATACTAACGTATCATATTGACGCTCCGAGACAGGGCACGGTTAGTATACCGATAACACCCCGAGTTAGGGGCACGGTTAGTATCCAAATCACGCCCCGAGTCTGGGATACGGTTAGTATCCAAATGGCGCTCCCAGTCAGGGGCACGGTTAGTATCCAAATGACGCTCCGAGTGAGGGGTACGGTTAGTATCCAAATGACGCTCCGAGTTAGGGGCACGGTTAGTATCCAAATGATGCTGCCAGCCAGGGGCACAGTTGGTATCCAGATGACGCCCCGAGTCAGGGGTACGGTTAGTATCTAAATGACGCTCCGAGTGAGGGGTACGGTTAGTATCCAAATGACGCTCCGAATTAGGGGCACAGTTAGTATCCAAATGATGCTGCCAATCAGGGGCACGGTTAGTATCCAAATGACGCCCCGAGTCAGGGGTACGGTTAGTATCCAAATGACGCTCGGAGTTAGGGGCATGGTTAGTATTCAAATGATGCTCCGAGTTAGGGGCATGGTTAGTATCCAAATGAAGCCCCGAGTCAGGGGTACGGTTATTCTCCAAATGACGCTGTAAGTTAGGGGCACGGTTAGTGTCCAAATGTCGCTCCGAGTGAGAGGTACGGTTAGTATCCAAATGACCCTCCGAGTGAGGGGTACGGTTAGTATCCAAATGACGCTCCGAGTTAGGGGCACGGATAGTATCCAAATGATGCTCCCAGTCAGGGGCACGGTTAGTATCCAAATGACGCTCCCAGTCAGGGGCACGGTCAGTATCCTAATGCCGCTCCCGGTCAGTAGCACGGTAAAGTATCATAATGGCGCCCCCAGTCATGGGCACGGTCAGTATCATGTTGACGCTCCGAGTCAGGGGCTCGAAACTCTTGCCATAACTTCGGTTTTCTTCCCCTGTGCTACTATCGCAATGCAACAGATTCCTGAAAACCGTCACCCTATGTTGACCTGTATGTAAAAAAAATCATGTCTTTGGAATCATCGCAGATTTGCTGTCGGAGAGAATCTCGTCTGCCTGCGGCATATAGCCTATGAATAATAACAGAAAGTGGCGATAAAGGAGATAAAACGAAAGCTATTATGGCGTAGGTTTCCGAAGCTTCACCATAAATAAATCGATTGCTGTTGGCAGTAAATTAGTAGAGAAAAAACACACACACACACACAAAACGTGCGCGTTAGCATACGGGACAAACAACACAGAAGTAATGGCAGAGAAATGCGTTTTACGATGTGTATCGATGTATACTGACGAGCAAAAGAAATGCTACATCATTGGAATCATCGGAAACACTGGTAGTATATTTATTTCTTCTATTCATCATCACAGAAAAATACGTTGTATTCTTTGGTATTGAATTGGAGATATTTCTTTTAACCCATTCAGCCCTGACGCACTACAGCAGGAGATGGGTCGACCATGATAATTCAAGGGTAGTGCCTGATTAGCTTGGCGCCTGTCGGCTGAATGAGTTAAAATACTTTGAATTAATATCAGTGAACTGTGAAAACGTGCTTACCGGTCAGCGCCAGTGAAAACATACAGTCACTCACGCACAGGCTTGACGGACAGACACGCACAGACAAGCTTACGCACAACGCACGCATGCACGCACGCACACATACACACTCGCGTAAGGTTTGAAAGACAGACACGCACACACACACACACACACACACACACACACACACACACACACACACACACACACACACACACACACACACACACACACACACACACACACACACCCCTGCGCGCGCGCACACACACACACAGACACAGCCAGAGGGACAGACAGCCCATACACCGGTAGTGTCAGATCACTTTGGCGCCTGCCTAGGCGCCAAGATAATCCTGCACTACCCTTGAACTGTCATAATCAACGCATGTCCCGCAAGTGGTACATTCTTGTCAAATGACACTTTTTTAGGCCTAAAAGCGACAACAACAACGTCAAAAGCAACATCACCATCGTCATCAACATCAAAAACATTAAAAAGAACATCATCATCAACATTAACAAAAACAGCAACAACAACAACAAAGCAGCACTTTAAATGAAACAATTCCATCTTTGTTCCATTCCACACCAGATTCCATTACTTCCCGTCAGACGCAGGAGGGAAAGGATTTGTGTAACTATCCCAAGTAGCATGGTTTTAAATGTAAATCTTCACATATCGAATGTGGGCGCCATGCTGAGTTGTAAATCTAGACACATTATCACTGCCAGCTTCAGTGATTCAGATCGCCACGCGAAAATGTCTCGTTTGCTTAATTTAAAGGTATCGAGCGATCACGCAATGATTACTTACTTACGCCTGTCACCCCTACCCGGGTATAGGCCGTCGACGAGAGACCTCCAGCAACTCCTGTCCTGTGCTTCTCCTTCGATTCTACTCCAGGTGGTTCCCAGTCTCTTGATGTCTGCTTGGAGGTCTCCACGCCAGGAGTTTCTCGGCCTACCTCTTTTCCTCTTTCCCTGGGGGTTCCATGACAATGCCTGCCTAGTGATACTGGAAGCTGGCTTTCTCAGACTGTGACCGATTCATCCCCATCTTCTTCGCCCAATTTCATTCTCTGCTGTTATCTGCTCTGTTCTCTCCCAGAGTCTGACGTTGCTGATTTTCTCTGGCCAGTGGATTTTCAAAATTCTTCTAAGGCAACTGTTCATGAAGGTCTGTACTCTGTTGACTGTGGTTTTTGTCAATCTCCAAGTCTCTGCTCCATATAAAAGAACTGCTTTTACATTGGAGTTGAAAATCCGGACTTTGGTGTGTTGTGACAGCTCTCTGGAACTCCACACATTTTTCAACTGGAGAAAGGCTGCTCTGGCTTTACCGATTCGTGCTCTGACATCTGCATCAGTGCCACCTTTTTTGTCTATGATGCTCCCGAGATAGGTGAAGGACTCCACCTCCTCCAACGGAGTGCCAGCAAGCAAGACTGGTTCTTCCCTGGTTGCGTTCAGCCTCATTGTCTTAGTTTTCTGTTTGTGAATGGTGAGGCCCACTTGGGATGAAATGTCAGCAAGCCTCGTGGTCTTGTCCTGCATTTGTTGATGAGTGTGGGACAGTAATGCCAAGTCGTCTGCAAAATCGAGGTCGTCAAGCTGTGTCCACAGTGTCCACTGTATTCCACTTCGTCCGTGCTCTGTGGTCATCTTCATGACCCAGTCTATGGCCAGTAGGAAGAGGAACGGAGACAGCAGACACCCCTGCCTGACACCAGTTCTGACCTGGAGCTCCCTGGTGGACTGCCCTTCGTGGATCACGCGACATGTCATGCCATCGTAGCTGCTCTTGATTAGGCGGATGAGCTTTGTGGGTACACCGTAGTGTCGTAGGAGTTTCCACAGAGTCTCTCGGTCCACACTGTCAAATGCTTTCTCATAATCCACAAAGTTGACGTACAGCGGGGAGCTCCACTCCAGAGACTGTTCCACGATGATGCGGAGAGTGGCGATCTGGTCTGTACATGATCGGTTCTTCCTGAATCCTGCTTGCTCGTCTCTCAGCTGGGGGTCAACGGAGCTCTTCATTCTGTCCAGGATGATCCTGTTGAAGACCTTTCCTGGTACTGACAGCAAGGTGATTCCTCTGTAGTTGGAACACTTGCTGAGGTCGCCTTTCTTGGGAAGCTTGATTAGGTACCCCTCCTTCCATTCAGCCGGCATCACCTCCTCTTCCCAGATCTTTCCAAACAGTGGGTACAGCATCTCCACTGTTGTCTCTAGGTCTGCTTTCAGAGACTCCGCTGGGATGCCATCTGGGCCTGCTGCTTTGCCGTTCTTCAAAAATGCCACTGCTCTTCTGATCTCTTCCCGACTGGGTCTGTCACAGCTGATGGGTAGGTCGGTCTCTGCCGGCTGGATGTCTGGGGGGTCGGGTGGGCTAGGTCTGTTCAGTAACTCTTCAAAATACTCGGCCCATCTGTCGAGTTGGTCTGCTCTGTCTGCAATAGGCTTGCCTTCTTTGTCTTTTACTGGTCTTTCTGTATGGCCATAATTGCCTGACAATCTTCTGGTAATGTCGTAGAGCTGTTTCATGTTGCCGCTGCCTGCTGCCTTTTCTGCCTCTGCTGCCAGGCTGTCTGTGTAGGCCCTCTTGTCTGCCCTGATACTCCTCTTCACTTCGCGGTTGGCTTCCGAGTATTCCCCCTGTGCCCTTACTTTGGCTGGGCTCTCGTGCGACTGTTGTTGACAACTGCTTTCTTCTGCTTCCTCACTTCTATCTTCTTCAAGGTCTGTGCCGACAGCCAGTCCTTGTGATGGTGTTTCCTGAACCCTACAGTGTCTTTGCAGGTTGAGTTCAGCGCCTCTCTAACTGCCTTCCACTGCTGCTCTGTGGTGACCGCCTCCTCTTCATTTACTAGCTCCTGTAGCGCTTGAAACCGGTTGGACAGCACCAGTTTGAACTCTTTTCTAACTCCAGTTTCTCTCAGGAGGCGTACACTATAGCGCTGTCTTCTTGTTATCTCTGTGCGGCTTTTCTTTAGCTTGAGCTTCATTCTTAAGGTAAGCAGATGGTGGTTCGGAGGCGACATCTGCTCCCCTCCTCACTCGAACATCTTGAAGGGATCTTCTAAATTTCTTGCTAATGCAGATATGGTCTATTTGGTTCTCTGTTGTATGGTCAGGTGAGACACAAGTTGCTTTGTGTATCCTTCTGTGTGGGAAGATGCTGCCTCCAATGACAAGTCGGTTTAGAGCACAAAAGTCTACAAACCTCTCCCCGTTCTCACTCATCTCCGAGCCTAGTCCCTGTCTCCCCATCACCTCTTCGTATCCGGTGTTGTCCTCCCCTATTTTGGCATTAAAATCGCCCATGACGATGGTGATGTCTCGCTCCGCACATTTGTCCAAGGCACTCTGGAGTCGGTCGTAGAACTCTTGTTTCTCTTCCTCGTCCCTGTCATTAGTGGGCGCATAACACTGGATGACGTTCAGCTTGAGCTTTTTCTTGGTTCTAAAGGCTGCTGTGATGATTCTTGGCCCAAGAGGTTCCCAGCCCATCTGCGCTCTCTGTGCCACTGGTGACAGCATGAATGCTACTCCTTCTATATGGGGGGCATTCTCCTCTTCATGACCTGAATACAGAATCATCTCCCCACTTAACAGCCTTTTCTGGCCAGACTACGTCCATCTGGCTTCACTGATACCTAGCAGGGAAAGGTTGTACTTTTGCATTTCCGCTGCTATCTGGGCGGCCTTGCCGCTCTGGTACATGGTCTTGACGTTCCATGTGCCCATGGTTGTATCCCTGGATAGAGAGAGGCGGCTCGGTCCTGTGGCTTCCGAAGACTTCCGGCTTTATCACGCAATGATGGCGGCAATAAATGTGTGGATGAAAAGTTTTGCGGCTGTGAATTACATTTCATAAGATGTTATGTTTGACAAGAGAATTAGAAGAGATTCTTTTTAACATGGATAAGTAGTCTTTTACAGTGGGATTATGTAAATCGATTATGCACACACAAATAATCAAACCTATCAGAATCAGTTAGCAGTCTTTCATTTTTCAGTTCTATGTAATTCATTTTCAGTCTGTATTTTCTGTAGTTCTTCTAGCTCATCCCCCCCCCCCCCACCCGCCACTGAAAAATTAGACCTGCCCCCTTGTAGATGCCAGGCTGTTCTGACACCACCGTTGGAATGTCATGTTCGATATGTCTCCTAAACTACAGTGTAGTATCAAAGGACAACTCTGCTCTGAGTTGGTAAAAGTCAGTATGTCCAACTTTGTGAAAAGCGATATGTTCCATGTATTAGATTGAAAACCTCGCTTTTCACAAAAATGGAAGTGCCGTGTTTTTTTCCTAAATCAGAATTGGCCAAATTCCCAACCTTAACCCTTTGGTCGGCATGCAAGCACCGGTACCGGTACGGGGTTAATCCCTTCACTGCCGAGAAAAATTGAACACCATTCAACTGCAAGAGGTATAGATCCTCATGAGCCCCCGCAGTCGCGGGGGCTCATGAGGATCTATGCCTCTTGCTGACTTTGCTTTGTATCCATGCTCCTTGGTCGGCTGGGGCTCTGTGGCGTGGAATTAACACAGATTTCAGAGACACGATCTGCGTCCAGTGGCAGGGAACCACAGTTCAGTAGGAGGTAGAAAGGCGACCTTAAGGCCGCAGTGTGTTAACTCCTTGTGCACGTAACTACGGGTACCGTAAACAGTCCCGGTGGCTGCCTGCGCAAGGTAAATTCAGTTCTGTCCTCCTTTTAGGCGCTTACTATCTGAATGACTGCCCCGCGGAACGCTACATCCCGATCTACCTGATCGTGGGGGGATGCTTCGCGTACTTCCGGATGGTGCTATCTATTGGACTGAGGGCTAAACAGCGGTGTTGCGGTCGTGGGTCGGACGAAGACCGAGAGGAAGAGGTCAACCCGTGCCACACGTTACTCGACTGTTTCCAACTGGCCTGGTTTATTGCAGGTAGGTTGTGGTGGTGGTGGTGGTATTGCTACTACTACTACTACATTATTGTGTATAGCAGGTAGGCTGTGCTGGCGGTCGTGGTAGTGACAACAACAATACTACTATTGCTACTACTACTGCTATTATTCTAATAATCATTATTATTAGTAGTAGTAAAACTGCACAGCCTTTATATATAAAGGCAATGCAGTTTTACTACTACTACTACTACTACTACTACTACTACTACTACTACAAATATATATATGGCAAAGGCCAAGCATGTCCACTTGTCAGAAAAGCACGAGTGTCATTGTTATACAATGAAAATATCGCTTTTCTAAAAAATGGACATAATGGCTTTTGCCATATAAAGGCACAAAAACACTATGCGTATCAAATCATATAGCATATTGCAAGTATAAATTCATGGCCAGAAAGAACGCCTTGTTAATTTAACCTCTTCATTGCCAGTGATCACAACTTGTGTTTTAAGTCATTAATTAAGTGCCAAATAGCTCCAAGCATCCAAAAACATGGATACAAACAAGAGACATAGATCCTCATGAGCCCCACAGCCGCTATATTGCAACGACCTATTTCTGCTATATTTGTATCGTGTTCAGTTTTGACGCTGTATTTCACGACACTGTTGAAGGTGCTGCAGATGTCGTTATTGACAACGATTCCGATGATGACGAGAAAAACGACAACGACTAAGATTATCGTCGTCGTCGCCGTTGGCTTTTCCTCCTCATATCTGATTGTCTGTTCATGAAATAATTGTTCACAATCCTCATATTTCAGGCAGTGTGTGGGATCTATGAAACCCATTACACTATACACGACCCGAAGGCCATGGGCTACTGTAACGAAACACTGTCTAATTTTACCTTTGCATTCATAACGCTTGATTACATATTTCTTGCTTGTGTGTGTTTCATTATTTTGCCGCTGTAAACGCTCTGCGTGCTTTGGCCGACAGTTTTAATGCATTTGGGACGCGCTGCATACAGCCACGTATCCAGATGCAACACGCACGAGTTAACCCTATGGCTGTCGGCAGCGCGTTTTGTTGCGATAATTCCTGCAGGAATCATCGCGACAAAACGCCCTACCGACAGCCAAATGGTTAACTCATTCAGCCCTGACACACCACAAGAATATATAGATAGACCATGATAGTTCAAGAGTGGTGCCAACAAGACATGCATAGGCTTATTCAGTGATAGGGTGGTGTTAGAATAGCTTGGCACAGGGAGGCGCCAAGCTATTCTGCCCCCCCCCCCCCATTGAACTGATATGGTCGATCTGTCTCCTGTACTGTGCTGACCTGTTCCGAAGGCAACTGCCAATTTGGGAACTTCGATGTTATGTGTTAACACATTCTACCCCAGGACCGAAATCCCCCAAATTTGAAGCTGCCTTCTGAAGGGCTGTATAGGGGTCCGTTGATAGTAGCTTTGACTAATGCAAATCCACTGCGCCACCGCGTGCGCGCAAGCCCCTATACTAAGCTCAAGACAAAATACTTGAGCTTAGTATAGGCGGTTGCGCGCACGCGGTGGCGCAGTGGATTTGCATTAGTCAAAGCTACTATCAACGGACCCTTATGTTACAATTCTAGAGACAGATCCAGCATGATAGTTCAAGGGTGGTGCCAGAATAGCTTGGCGCCTCTGGGCGCCAAGGTATTCCGGCAAGACTGATCGAACGTGATAGTTCAAGGCTTGCTGGCGCCAGAATAGCTTGACGCCGCTGGGTGCCAAGCTATTCCGGCACCACCCTTCAACTATCATGCTCGATCTGTGTCTTCCTCTTGTGTGTCGGGGCTGAATGAGTTGATACCCATTCATCCATCCCATCCCATGATTCCTTGAGGGCTCTTCTGCTAAACCTTGCTGTAAATGTTCCACCCCTGTACAGTAATATGTTTAAAAGTACCATTCGTCTTCATCACAGGTAACGTGTGGATCTATCAAACCTACAACCACTTCAACTCCACCGACTCCAGCGCCAGCAACTTCTGCGACCCGACCTTGTATTACTTCGCTTTTTGGCTGACAACGTCGGTGTATATTCTGCTGGTGGCGGGGTGTTGTTTTGTTGGTTTGTGCGGTGTTTGTGTCAGCCTATTTAGTTAGAGACGCCTCTGGTATTCTTACCATAGACACTTCACGCATGAATACGTTTGGCTGTGCGTTTTTTTGTTTTTGTGTTTTTGTTTTGTTTTTTAACCAAAGACCAATGTAGGGGCGGATCAGTTACCTCCCGGGATTGGGGAAAGGAGTGTTTTCAAACTTTTGTTCGCTACATTTATCCTGAGGTAGGAGGCCCCAGAAGCAAGACCGTGCTTTCCGCACTCTCCACAAAATCAAATCATGGAAGCGGCGTGGGGCTGGGGTGGGCTGGGGGTGTGGGTTGGGGGTGTTTTGAGGAACTTTTGGTGGTGGTGGTGATGGTGGTGGTGGTGGTGGGGAATTTTTACTTTCTCCAAATGTGGTGGAGGGGGTGGGGGAAGCTGGAAGCCCTGTAACCCTCCCCCATCCAAGTTCCTCTCCCGCAAAAAAGCACGTACGGGATCTTTGCAAAGACTGAAGCAGGTCAACCTAGCTCAGTGTTATCACTAGTGCACCGCGTAATCGGATGATAAGATGAGGGCAGGTCTCTGGCTCTCAAGTGGATACCACTGCGCGAACAAAACGACTGGGGAACAATGGTTACATTTACAGATTGAATGTTCACCAAAAATTTTTAACAACTAATTTTGGATTTGCCAGTTCCGCCGTGGTTTCAAGAGGCTGGTCCCAAAATTACTGCGTTAAGCAGTTCGGAGGCAATCGTTCATTTCAATCGAAATAACACCCTCAGTGGGAGGCACAGCTGGAGGTGGTCGTGGTCAGAAAATGACATAAGATTCACATCGATCTATGTCCCTTGCAAATTGAAGGGGAGGAATCGGGTCAGAAGAAACGAGAGTGAGATGTCTTTGTTTAAAGGCAAGGTGAGCAATACCCAGCTGCAAGAGACATAAACCCTCATGAGCCCCCGCATTCGCGGGGGCTCATGAGGATTTATGTCTCTTGTTGGTCCTTTGTTCTTGATGTTGCCAGTGATCACAAATTTCGAAACGCTGAAACCGCGACAGCACGCTGACCAAGATTTAGTCCCCTTGACGTGTGTGTTCTTGACGCGGTCAGTCAGACTGCAGTCGTGTCAGACGCGAAATTTGTGATCACTGGCAGCGAAGGGGTTAAATGTGTCTGTATGTGTGCCGCTCTGAGATTTTGGACCTTAGGGTCCTGAGCCGTAAGGTCGGAAACCACAGAGCGGCGCACAGTTATATTTAGTCTCTTGGCCAAAAATTTAATAAGGGGAGGGAATCTAAATGTTTGTCGAGTTTGTCCCACGCTGTACTGTGGACGCTTGCTGATTGGCTTGCGGGCTTAAATGCGAGTGCATTGCTTGCTTTGAAATTGTACTTAAATACTGTGCTCAGGACTTATTGTGTTAACGTTAACTCATTCAGCCGACGGCCGTATTTCCCAAATTTTGGAGGCCTCATCTAATGACTATGCACCAGTTGCAGGAGATGGGATCGACCATGATAATTCAAGGGCTGTGCCAGATTAGCTTGGCACCGATTGAATTATCATGGTCGACCCATCTCCTGCTGTAGGCCTTCAGGGCTGAATGGGTTAAACATACTACGCATGTTTTTTTTAAATTATTTTTTAAAAGAACTATTATTGTTCTCTGTCAATTATGCAAAAAAAAAAAAAAAAAAATCTGTGAAAACATTTTCACATTTTGTTTTATGTCTTTCAGCTTTATGTAAACTTGTATGAACTCTGTGATAAGTACAAGCGAAGATCCTACATTTTTTCTTTCGCCATATTGTTTTCATGCTGCGACTAAGGGACGCAACGCTACGACCTTCTACCAAAACGACAGACGGACCACTCTAGCCGAATCATTTGATCTTCGGTGGAAGCCAAAGCACAGATATTATATAATGGTTCCTTACTTATCTCATTCTACCCCAACACCGAAATCCTTAAATTTTGCCTTTGTCCTCTATAGACTGCATTGCAGTGCAGGACACAGATCGACCATGATAGCTCAAGGGTGATGCCAGAATAGCTTGGCGCCTATGGGCGCCAAACTATTTTGGCATCACCCTTGAACTATCATGGTCGATCCTTACCTTCCTGTGGTGTGTCTGGGGTGGAATGAGTTACACAACATGTTGTATTGCTATAGCCCGTACTGGAAGTCCGCCCCCCCCCCCTCACCCCCCCCCCCCCCCCCCCTCCCCCGAGGCCGCTGTCTCAGTCGAGGATTACTCCACAAGTACACTTCTGTTCATGCCCCAAATAAACCCGTTCAGGGAGTTTACCACAAAATTAATATACTTTCATTCCAATGAGATGCCTGGCGTTTGAACAGAAGTATGCTTGTAGCGTACGCCCCGTGTGGGTGGGTCTACCTGGGGTGTACTCCCGCAAGCGGTACGGGACGCGTTGTGCCGCGCCATGACTTGGTGTTTGTCAGGGTTGTATTAACCCATTCAGCCCTGACGCACTACAGCAGGAGATGGGATCGACCATGATAATTCAAGGGTAGTGCCAGATTAGCTTGGCGCCTATCGGCGCCAAGCTAATCTGGCACTGCCCTTGAATCATTATCATGGTGGATCCCATCTCCTGCAACTGGTGCATAGTCATTAGATGACGCCTCCAAAATTTGGGAAACACGGCCGTCGGGGTGAATGGGTTAATGCCTGTTCATGCTGCTGTGTTTAACGTGCCTTCCAGCATTTTGATGAATATTACATATCCCGTGTAAGAAATGGTAAAAGCAAAGCTAGGCTGCCTTTGAAGTGACCAGCGCCGTAGTCATTAATTTACCCCCCAACGCACTACAGCAGGAGACGGATTGACCATGGTAATTCAAGGATAGTGTCGGATGAGCTTGGCGCCATCCATCTCCTGCGACTGGTACATGGTCGTAAGGTCACACGTATAACATTTTGCCGTTAAATAGGTTAATGACTGGTGCCTGCTGATTAACCTTCCTCAAATATTACCCCCCCCACACACACACACACACACTGACACACACACACACACACACACCACCCCCTCTTATGCAAGCAGTACCGGCAGCTCCATGCACAAGGGGGTTGAAAAACAAACCTTGTCTAATATTTTCATCATTTTTACGCTGTCCTAGTTGTGTATCACACTATGTAAGAGCGCACGATAAAGTGTACGGTTCCCTTACCGAGCTGTCGAGAACTGACGCCATAGGCTTTACTAGCTGTTCTTAATTTTAACATTTTCTCTTTTTTTTGGAAGACAGTCTACGACAACCCAGTGCAAAATTACAAGTTGTCTGATAGAAACGCCGTTTCTAAAACTGTTAAAGTCGGAATTGTAGAGACATGCACCTATGAGTGTGCAGTTTATCTTGTACACTTAAATTTATTCTTGAACCATTTATCTCAACTGCGGAGCAGTGCACATTACTAAAAGTTCAACGTTCTGTTGTTTAGTTTGGCACCGTACGCGCTTGTTCTCGTAATATAAGTATTATATATAAGGGGTAATATAAGAGCAAGCCTAAATAGTGCTATTCAGCAGGTTTTAAAAATGAAAACGTGTCCCTGGTGACATGTAAGGGATTGTTCCAATGGGTTTGTTGTCTATCCGGGACCGTACACTCGCTGGCTCGTTCGTATGGCGCTGTCTATGCAGCTGTCCTGTTTTTTTGACCTTTTTGGTCAGCGACCTATAATTTGATCACGCCTGCTGCCCTCTGTCGACGCAATAATGGTAGCCCCTTTCACCGCCTGTGTATTGAAATGATGGCTTTAAAATGAAACCCTCGTTTACCTTGGGCACACAGATGTCAATCGGGCATGGCCAGCCAGAGGCAAAGATCCGCATGAGCGCCCGTGTATGCGGTGGCTCATGAGGATCTGTGCCACTTGCAGGTGTATACAGGTCGCTGTGTTGTACATGGGGTTGTGGATAAGACAGCAGGAAACGTTTGCATATTTAAAATCGATGTTGGAGTCTGAGATTTATTGAGTCTAACGCATGGATGCTTGTGTCACGCAGAAGGGTTTTGGTCATATCACGGACAACGTTCGAGAAACGATTTTTTCTCAATACGTATCGGGCATCTTTTTTTTTTCAATTTACATTTTCGATTAGTTGACATATTGTTAAAATCATGTGCTTTATTTGACTTTGCAGTATATTGTCTATGTCATGCAGTTATTTTTATGACTGAGCAAAAGAAATACTATACAATTTAAATTGTCAGAAACACTTCAGTGTTTCCGATGCATCCAGTGGTGTCGCATTTCTTTCGCTCGTCAGTCGAGTGTATGTTTTGTCTATATTCCTTTGTTATATACAATTTACATGTACCTGACATACATAGCTGCCATTATTACATTATTTGCCGGAAGCCCTTCTTATCTCCCGTACGTTGTGTGTGTATTTGTTTGTCATAGCTAAGTACATTGGGTCTAGTCACACATGACATTTGTTTCAACAAGCCCAGTGCGCAACAGGCACTCCGGCCGACGTCAGCCACAGTTGCCCCGCGCACTGCGTGAGCGGGTCAGCTGTGGCCGACGTCGGCCCGTCTACCTTATGCACACTGGGCAGGTTTCCATCAGGGTCGTATTGGTGCTTTTTCATGCAGATATGTTTAACATGTTTAACATTCTATATGGCTTGAAGCATTTTGATAAATATTTCATATTCAGTGTAATGAATGGACAAAGAAAGCTAGGCTGCTTTTGAAGTGACCAGTGTGTTGATGGATTTTCGTCGCAGTATCAGAACAGTATCAGCAAAATCACAAAACACGGAATTTTCAACACTGAAGGAAGCACGCTTAGAAATGACACTGAGTACAACACAGTTTATTAAAAACATGAACAAATAATAAATAAATAAATAAATAAATAAATAAAAGAAAAAAAAACATGGACTAGGCCCGTGTGTGTGTGTTTTACTAACGCGCGTTCATATGCGTGTGTGTGTGCGTGCGTGTGTGATCATTAGAATGTACGAATCTACGCTTCGTCCCTGTTTTCGTCCGGTCGCCTAGGGCAGACAAGCTGAGCCATTTTCCAGTTCATGTACACAGTGCAAACAAGAGCAGCTGTTACGAAATGAGTGTCAGTTCTGTTGAGTCCTTCCCAATTAATCTCCCCATTAACTGATGAATATATCGGCTGTACTAATTACAAGAGTGGTATTAACCCGCTCACTGCCGGGACACAACCAACAGTGCCAAAACGCTAAAGGCATAGATCTTCATGAGCCCCCGCACGGTCGCGGGGGCTCATAAGGACTCTATGCCTCTTGCTGACCCCGCTTTGCATACGTGTTCTTTGGACGGCTGGCGTTCTTTGGCGGGGAACATAACCAAGATTTCACAGAAACACAGTCTGTGACCAGGGGCAGGGAGTGGTGTACAAAAAATCGAAAGATGATTTGCGTTTAATGTGTTCACTGCCAGCGGACGTCGACTTTGCTTTTTCAAATCATTGACAATTCAGCTTCAAACACCGCCAGCCGTCAAAAGAACGTGGGTACAGAGTAGTTTCAGCAAGAGGCATAGATCCTCATGAGCCCCCGCAACTGCGGGGGCTCATGAAGATCTATACCTCTTGGATTTGTGGGTGGTGTTCGATTTTACTGTGCAGCGAAACGGTCATTTAACTCTTCAACGAGACATCCAGTTTGAAAATGCTCGGACGGGGCTCCTAGGCACCCCCCTGAATGAAGCACCTGCCCTAATTTGAAGCTTGTACGTACGCAAACTTCGGAGATTATCTTGTTTATATACATACGCGCGCGCACGCACGCACGCACGTACGCGCACACGCACACACACACAAACACACACACACCCCTCCCACCCACCCCCGTTCCCCCCGCGGCGCTTCGCGCCAAAGGTACGTTCAACAGCGAGGTTTGCGTAACTAGGCATGACGTAATTTTTATCTTGTTATTTCACTGTCAGAGTTTTAGTCTAGCCCGCCTATGATATCGTGTGTTCTTTTGAAATCGCTCCACCGCGTCCTATCCTAAAAAGTCTCTTCTATAAATAGAAGAGACTTTAAAAAAAAAGCCTGAAAATTCTTGGTTGGGAAAAGAATTTATTGAGAAGCATCTGTTGCGAACAATATACAATCAAATCCATCTCCAGTCGCTTTAACGATTTGCTCATAATTTGTGTATCTGTATCATTATATCTGTATCTGTATCAATATATATCTTTTTTGAAATCTATACTGATCAACCAAAAAACGCGAATTTTTCACCATAGCGCTTTTCTTCGTAAATATGCTTTAATCCGGGTTATTTTGGCGTCATTTATTAGAAAATGTTATGAAAAGTGTGATATGTCGTGTGCAAATATAATGTTTAGTGTTGGAAATCTCACATCGATGACTTATGCCGTTGTCAGTGACACTGACATCACGGGATATTGAAAGTGAAATGGGGAGCATCTGAAAGCCAACCAATGTGCAGTGTCACTTGGGTCCGTGTGCATGAAAATCCGGCCTGTTTGGTCTTGACCTACTATTCGTTTGTCAAAGGCACCTAAATAATCAACATGACCTACAAACATGAAAATCAAAAGTTCTTTATTTTAGGTTATCGGCCATATTTACCTAATCAAATGGATATGGGTCTCTCTGTGTCAGTCACTGGAGCATAAAAAATGGTTTGAAAGTAATTCACATTAAATCAAATAAGATTTATTAAGACAATGATGTGCACCGGAAGTTATGGTTCTCTAATGAATTTTTCGAGTCAAATTTTGTTTGAGGCAGTTAATAACATTGGAGGCAATCCACACAACTTGTGTGTTAAAACATAAATCACAGAAAACTTGCTTCACAGAGTGTGTCCAGTTTTGCTTATTTTCACTACTAATGAAACCCTGTGTACTCCAAGGCTGATAACTCATCCAATTTTTGGTGTGAAGGTAGCTCAGACAGTAGGCTGAACATCTGAAGTAAGCAACAAATAAAATTTTCTTGTTTTGCTGTCAGGGTGGCTCTTTGTTTGCGGGTACACTTACAGATACTTTTCGCGTTTTAATGGAAGTCATCATAGTAATCAAAACAAAACTATTTTGCCTCTATTTCATAACAAACTTTTTGAACTGATTTGCTTTCTTTCGGTTTCATTTTCTAATGCACACTTCAGTTTTGTTTTGTTTCCCCATTTTTAAGTCCCTTCTATTTATAGAAGGGTATTTTTAGGATGGGTCGCTGTGGGGTGAATTTAATAGCATGTCCATGATGTCAAAGGCGGGCAGGCATTAACCTCTGGTCACATTATACAGTCAACTTTGGCCAGTTGAGGTAGTAAGAGGACCGGTGTTTTTAAAAATAATGTTTTGCCTCGTTAAAAAATTTGTAGTAGGGCTGAATGCTGGAATTTGCTGGACATGTCCGTTAGCTGAGAGGAGACATGTTTGGTGCTTTGATTCATACCATCCTGAGTGTATCCAATGGAGAATTGTGGGCCTATGTTGAGTTGCCGTTGACGTAGTGATTTGAGGAGCACGCTGACTTCAGCTGTGCTTGGGTGTGGGGTTGGTAAGGAACCAGTTTCATAGCCAAGAAATGAGACGGGTGATGTGCTGGTTTTTTTAAATATTTTTTTAATTTTTTTTTAATTTTATTTATTTTGTACATGGCAAATGTGCAGCTGGTGGGCAGTAGTGTTTTTTAGGGAATTGAAAAATTAGGGGTTGACTGGGACTGACTAAGGCTAAGAGACTGGACAGTACCGAAACGGCACTGTAGTCCGTGACCTGAAGTAACAAGATAAAAATTACGTCATATCCGGTTACGCTAACCTTGCTGCTGAACGTACATTTGGCGCGAAGCGCCGTATGTGCGCATGTATGTGTGTGTGTGTGTGTGTGTGTGCGCGTGTGTGTGTGTGTGTGTGTGTGTGTGTGTGTGTGTGTGTGTGTGTGTGTGTGTGTGTGTGTGTGTGTGTGTGTGAGTGCGTGCGTGCGAGCGTATGTATGTAATTTTTGGTGTGTCCGAGTCGGGGCTTAAAAGTTCAATAAGGGATAACTCCATTTCTGTCTCAAATTTCTCAGTACTCCGCAGAGATGCCTCAAGCCCACAACACACTGGACTAGCTGTATATATACATAATTCAATACTTGGTAACGTCAAACCGGCGACAAGACTTAGAGTCAGCTCAAGTGGACAGCTTGTGGGTAGAAGTGAAGACATCTAAATCACCCCCCGTAGGATTAGGTCAAATTATGACCTGTAAGCTCTAGGCAGGAAAATCAGCAAGAAAATTGCAAAGTTGATCCTCTGATACGTGAAATGTTAGTAATGTGATGATGATGAATAACATCCGAGTCGTCATTATGAACACAACGTCGTGGGGCTAATGATGCCATGACGTGAAGCTTGAAATGACGCCACTTCGCTGCTTGTGCTATTATTCTTTTTCAGAATAGCTATGCTACGCCAGACCACAGAGCTTACGAATGGCGGGAATCGCCGTGTGTTCGTCTTTATTTATGTGTGCCAGTGTGTGTGGATTAGAGGGTGGGTTAGAGTAGTAGATGGATTCCTGTCGCTACACGAGCCCACAGAGCGTACGAATGGCGGGAAGTGCCGTGTGTCCTTATTTATTTGTGTGCGCCGACGTGTGTGTTGATCAGAGGTTGGCTTCCGTTCAGCCCTGACACATTACAAACGAAGACATGGATCAGTTTTAATAGTTCGGGTGTATTGCCTAGCCATTCTGGCTCTACCCTTGAACTGTCATGGAAGTTCATCTCCTAAACTGGTGTATAGTGTTTAGATAACAACTGTCAACTCTGGGATGTCGACGCGTCGCAAAAGGCATGTATATCCTCATTAACAAGCTTAAACTGACCGACGACAAAACGGAAGCCATGCTGGTAGGCACTCGCCAGAAACTCTCCCAGCTCCCTCCCTCGCTCCACCTTCAACTCCACAGCACCCCCATCTCCCTCTCTGACTCGGCCAAGAACCTCGGCGTTATCCTCGATTCCTCTCTGTCCACGACCAGCTTCGTCTCCGCCACGACCCAGGCATGCTATTTCCACCTCCGCCGCATCAGTCAGATCAGAAAATACCTCACTACCGAAGCTGCCACCAAACTTGCTGTCTCTCTCATCTTATCTCGCATCGACTACTGCAACTCTTTCCTTTCCGGCCTCCCTCACTCCACCACTTTCACTCTCCAACGCGTCCAGAACAATGCTGCCCGCCTCGTCCTCAGAAAGAAAAAATCCGACCACATCACACCCCTGCTCAAACTCCTTCACTGGCTCCCCATCCCCCAACGCATCCAATATAAAATTCTGTCTCTCTGCTACAAATCCCTGAACAACTGCGCTCCTGCCTATCTCTCCAACTTACTTCACCCCTACACACCTTCCCGCTCCCTCCGCTCTGCCTCCGACCCTCTCCGCCTCCACATCCCTCGCACCAAACTCAACACTTTCGGCCCCCGCTCCTTCTCCGTCTACGGTCCATCCACCTGGAACACTCTCCCACTCTCTCTCCGTCAGAAACACTCTCTCTCCTCCTTCCAGTGCGCCCTCAAAACTCACCTCTTTCAACAGTTTTAGCACTATATCACCACACTCCCCACCCCTAGCTGACCGTCGTAATGTATTTCACTATTTGTGGTACGTGAGTCATTGTTTATAGCGTGCGCATGCGTGCGCGAGTTGTGAGTGCGCGCTTAGAGTTATAATTATTATAAGATAAGCGCATTATAAATA
>BTPG01000005.1:19012252-19210948 GCA_036245525.1 Semisulcospira habei
TCAAGGTAGGCACCTGTATAATAATAAAAGTAAGCCCCGACTCTCTAACATCCTCCTCCTTTCAATTGATTATTAGGTAGTTTAGCACGTCACCTCTAAAAATCTTCCTACTTCACTCCCATTCGTTAGGGATTTTTTTCTTCTTCTGTACACAGACGTAATGGCGATCGACTGGAGAATGTGATGAGTACACTAAGATTGGTTTGCGCTCGGCGCTGGCGTCACACACATCAACCCAGTCACAAAGCCCGGCATCAATAGCTGCGAAACTTGCTGGCGGCAACGCTACACATTTCCGCAGCTATTGATGCGGGCTACGTTGAATGAGTTAACTCGGCTACCAAGGCCAAAATAGACCGAACGCAAAATACAAAATAACTGCGGCGTTCAGCCGTCTGCGATCGACCTGCCGTGCTGCCTCAAGGGTATTGCCTGGTTAGCTTGGCGCCTGCGAAGGCGCTAAGCTAATCAGGCGCTACCCTTGAGCTATCACGGTCGATTTTACGTGGGAGCTGAATGGTAGCACAGCGGATATTCTCTCGTGACATTAGGTCAGGCTTTAGAGTATCATTCTGGATTGTGAGGCATGAGAGTAGTAGTGCCTAGCAGACGATTCTGATAACTGAAGTAATCCATTGACTTAAAGCATAGAAGGTCAAACAAGGTGAGGATTTCATCGGAAGGGGGGGGGGGGCCGGGGGGGGGGGGGGAGGCGGTGGAGCTCTGGGGTGGTCTGGCGTAGCAAAGCTATTCTAAAGACTGAAGAATAAAATGATAGCACGAGCAGCGAAATGACTTTCTTCACTGAAGCTTCATGTCATGGCATCATTAGTCCCACGACGCCGTGTTCATAGTGACGACTCGATGTATTGTGTCACTCATCGCAGTACTAACATTTGACGTATCAGAGGATCAACTTTGCAATTTTCTTGCAGATTTTCACGCCTAGGGCTTACAGGTCACAATTTTGACCTAATCCTACCCCAGGCTCGGGACAAACGGCAGGCTTATGCAAACACTGTTTATGAAAAATCATGCGGGTATTGATGAGAAGATAGTTTTTTTTTTCGTAAAAGAATACCGTAAACGAAAACTTATGCGATTATTAATGAGAAGAATGTTTTTTTCGTATAAAAGATTCAATTGTTTTAAGATTAACCCATATAATTTGTGAAATTAATCTGCCGCCTACATTTTTGGCTTTTAGCGACGCCTTTGTTATATATATATATATATATATATATATATATATATATATATATATATATATATATATATATATATATATATATATATAATATATATATATATATATATATATATATATATATATATATATATATATATATATATATATATATATATATAATCACTCAAAATGTTCTAGAGGTACAATGCTGGTTAACGAACTCATTCAATATCTCCCTTTTATCTTTGCTCACACACACACACACACACACACACACACACACACACACACACACACACACACACACACACACACACACACACACACGCACGCACGCGGCTCTTTTGCACCAAAAAGACGTTCTCTAGCAAGGTTTGCGTTACGTGACGTCATTTTTATCTTGTTACTTCTTTGCCAGAATTTCCGCCCCGCACACCAAACACGTCATGTGCATGCTCCGGAATGCACTCCGACAAACCCCATTTCAGTAACGTCTAACGTATTTTCAATACGGTAGACAAAAAGGCAATGTGAATCACACATTCGATGCAAGCAAGCGGTGTGATAAATGAAAGCAGGCATCATATAGGACACATACAGTCCTTGATCAAAGCTACTCTTCTGTTCACCAAAAAGTGTCGGAAAATGGGAACATCACCAACCTGCAAGAGGCATAGATCCTCACGAGCCCCTCTTGACGGCATCATCATTCATAGAATGCCTGTGGCAGACAGTGTCAGTGTAATTTCAGAGACAACCGCATGCCGATTGTAGTGAAGGGTTAATCATGCTATGCTCATTAATTATGTTGCTCTTGTATAAATGGCGATGCTGTCCGTCAGGAAACCGCTAGGTTCTTGTGTTGGAATGTGGACGGTCTTGTGCAGAAGTTAAGTGAGTCAGATTTCGTCAACTTTATTACTTCTTTTGACTTCTATTGTCTTGCAGAAACATTCACCAATCTGTCGTTTGATTTCTCCATCACATTTTGTGACTTTATTGTTTTCCACGCCCCAGTCAACAAACTGTCGAAACTAGGTAGGGGATCCGGTGGAGTGGTTTTGCTTGTGAAGAAAAGTATAGCACGTTACGTGACCAGGATAGATACTAGTCTTGACAATACCATAGTGGTGAAAATAGCAGGAACTATAGTGGGGTTAATGCAAGATGTGATTTTAGTGTGTTCATATGTACCTCCATCGTCATCACCTTACTACAAAGAGAAAACTGTAAATAGTAACATCCTGTTGCTCGAACAGTTGATTTTCGATATGCAGGAGAAGGAAAATAACTGCCACATTATAGTCTTTGGTGACTTAAATGCACGAACTGGGCTATGGCAAAACAAAACGGACGATGGCAATATTGATGGGTTGATAGGGATTGACCAGGTGGATGATAATTTTAGAAACTCTGATGATGTTATAATTAACCATTTCGGACGACTATTAATAGAAATGTGTTCCTCTACCAGCTCAGGTAAATTTACTTATATATCTCCTCATGGTAACAGTGTGGTGGACTACTTTCTGTGTAGCTATGATATTGTGCGACAGTGTACAGTAAAAATTGTACGTAGAGTGGAATCGCCCCACATGCCTTTGGTACTGCAGATGTCATGCCATTGTCAAGCATCCGATGAGCCCGTTGAAAAGCAGTTTGTTTCTAAATATATATGGAATCCGGAGTTGCAACAGGAATACACAGATAGAGTGAATTCTGACGAGGGTCAGACGATGCTTGATGAGGCTTATCATACCATTGATTTGTCTGCAGACATAGCCATTAAACATTTCACGGAGTATCTCTACTATTGTGCAGATTGTATGAAAAAACAGGTTTGTGTGGGCGGTTCCTCTCGCTGTACAGGCTCAGTGTGGTTTGACAATGACTGTCGTGACCTGAAAAGAGAAGCGAGGAAAGCGCTGCGTGTGTTCAGTAGGTCACGTTGTGACGAGGATAGACAGGCATACTGTGACAAGAGAGGTGCGTATAAGGCCATGTTGGTAACTAAGAAAAGACACCACAACCAATCCACGTGCAGACGGCTACTGGACAATGCAAACAACAGTGCGGTGTTTTGGAAACACGTGCGAATCGCGAACAGAAGGAAACAAGAACAGCCCAAGATAAAAATAGAGACTTGGGAGACACATTTTCGCACTGTGCTCAATGGTCACTTACTGGACAAGGACGACCGGGAACTCCCGCTACCAACCTGCTCTGTTCCTGGGCCGGCGGACTCAGGAACATGTAGGCACGTACCCGAGTTGGACGGCCCAATAACAGAGCAAGAGGTCAGACACGCTGTGTGCAAGCTGAAATCTGGGAAAGCGGCAGGCATTGATCAAGTGTTATCAGAGTACCTGAAACATGCAGGTGATACTATTGTGCCATTTTTGACGAAATACTTTAATCACCTGCTCGATAACCAGTACTTTCCTGTTGAGTGGAGTCGTTCCGTGATTGTCCCGATCTTTAAGAAGGGCGATACAAATAACCCAGCCAACTATAGAGGGGTGTCTCTGCTCAGTGTGATCAGTAAAGCTTTTACTTCCATTCTAAACAGTAGACTCTACAAGTGGGCAGAAAAAGAGGGGAAAATAAACGAAGAGCAAGCCGGGTTTTGGCAGGGATACTCGACTGTTGATCATATATTCACTTTGATATCTATTATACAAAGATCCCTTGCTCGAAATAAGAAACTATATGTGGCTTTCATCGATTACAAGCGTGCTTTTGACTCTGTAGACAGTGAAATGTTGTGGTCTGTTCTTACCCATGTACAGGTCTCTACAAAAATGGTTCAGATGCTGAAAGCCATGTATGCATCTGTTCAGGCGTGTGTAAGGGCGGGCTTCCAATACTCGGATTTTTTCGACTGCCCCGCCGGGGTCAGGCAGGGTTGTTTAGCAAGCCCTGTAATTTTCTCTTTGTTAATTAATGAAGTTGCAAACTACGTAAATGAAAATGGTCGACACGGAGTACAACTACTGCCTGGTCTGAGAGAACTTTTTCATTACTTTTTGCTGACGATGTAGCTCTATTGTCCACAAGCGCTGTGGGGCTGCAGAACCAGATAACTAACCTCAAGCGCTCTTCTGATAGACTTGGTTTAGAGGTTAGTCTCGAGAAAACCAAGGTAATGGTTTTTTTTAGAAAAGGCGGACGACTGCCAGCGAAAGACAAATGGTATATTGGTGCAACCGAAATGGAAGTGGTTAACAGTTATAAATACCTTGGTTTCACATTGACCACAAAACTATCGTTTACTGTGGCGCTCTCCGACTATGCTGTAAAGGCGAAGGCGAAAGTTTCTCAGTTATTGAGGACTATGTGGAAACTTGGCAACCTTAACCCATGCATTTTCTTTAAGCTTTTTTATACCCAGGTGGCGCCGATGCTCCTTTACTCGTCTGAAGTATGGGGGCTGAAGCAGTTCGAAACAATAGAAAAGGTGCACACTTTCGCCTGCAAGAGACTACTGAGTGTGGATGTCAGAACCCCAAATCAGACAGCTTATGGTGAAACGGGTAGGCATCCACTGCACATAAATAGCATAATAAGAGCTACAAAGTATTGGATGAAACTGATTAAGATGTCTGATACAAGACTTCCTAAGCAGGCGTACAAGATGCAGTTGAACTGTACCGTAGCAAGTTGTTTTTGGGCGAACCAAATTGAAAGCACCCTACACAAGTATGGCTTTGGCCACGTTTGGCAAAACGGTGGTGTGGGTGATGAAAGGGCTTTTTTGTTGTTGTACAGGCAAAGACTGAAAGAGTCATTTGTGCAGTCATGGGAAACGAAGGTTCAGTCAAGCGACAGGTTTGCAACTTACAAGCAGTTCAAAACGGTATTCGAACCAGAAAGATATCTATCCCAGATTACGATAAAGAAATTCAGGGACAGTCTTATACGTTTCAGACTGGGAACAGTAGAACTGAATGTGAATAATAGGTATTCAAATACACATGTGAAGAACTGTCCATTCTGTATTGGGACTGTGGAGAATGAAGAACACTTCCTCTTGTATTGTAATAGATACTCAGCACTGAGGAATAAGTACTTGGCTAGCCTTTTGAATGACACTAAGAATGAGGACATAAGCTTGTTGCTTGCAAACCTGGACTGCGACTCTATCAGAAAAGTTGCAATGTTCATATTCTATGCACTTAAATTACGCAATGAACAACTATCTGTGTAATAGGACATTACCTATGGGCCGATGGCCGCAAAACATCTGTTCAGTCTGCCTCAAAGTGGGGTAGACCCCCTGATGCAGCGCGTTTGTGCGCGCTGTGCGGCGTGTGTGTATGTGTGTGTGTGCGTGTGTGTGTGTGCGTGCGTGTGCGTGTGCGTGTGCGTGTGTGTGTGTGTGTGATCATTATATTATGAGTACCAATTCCAAAAAGAAATTGTTGTTTCTTTTTATTCATATCTTGTCTGTTTCCTTTCTCGTGTTGTCATTGGTTTTTCCAGTTATGTAATCTCACCCCAATTCGAATGGGTCGTTGACCTACCGAATAAAGTGTTCTGAGTCTTCTGAGTGTTCCGAGTCTTCTTGTATAAATGATGTGAATGACGTTTATGCAAAACCTCCCCCTACCTCTATTCAGACCCCCCCCCTCCTCCCCCCCCTTCTCCTCCCCCCCCCCCCCCAACGAAAAAAAGAAAGTCGAATTAAAGTTTGACATCTTTCGTGCCGATGTATTAATGTCATATAGAAAGATATCAGTAAAAAGCTTTACTCTGTGTCTCTTTGTGCGCGCGTGTGTGTGTGTGTGTGGAGTGTGTGTGTGTGTGTGTGTGTGTGTGTGTGTGTGTGTGTGTGTGTGTGTGTGTGTGTGTGTGTTGTGTTTGTGTGCGTGCGTGCAACGTTTTGACGATCTCTGTGTGAATACAAATATCCATTAGAACAGCCTAAATACACGCACACAAGCACATGTGCACGCCACGCCACGCTACGCACGCACCGGCCCCAACCCGAATCAGTAACAATGAACCGTTATGGTTAATTTCAGCCACGCCAGCAAAGATAATGGTCATCCATTATCTTTGACGCCAGTTAACTCATTCGAGACGTGCCGCCTCCAGATACGCGACATACTGTCGCGTATCCGAAGGCGGCACGTCTCAGATCAATACCCGTGGCTTATTGACTTTGTGAACCACGTGCAAGTCATCCGCGTACGCAGTACGTCCGCCACTCAAGCTAGCTTTCCACTGTGACACCACGCAGTCCGCGGCGACACGTCGGCCGCCGCGGAGAAACTTTATGACTGCACGTGTGTTGGTCTTTGATTTTGAACGTTAGACCGTAAGGTTCAAAATCACTGACCAGGACACATTGGCTTGGTAGCATGGACGACCCTAACTGGCAGGTTATGGGGGACAGGGACAACTTTTGTCTATGGAGTACGACCTGAACGCTGATCAATTTAGGCGCAGTACAACTGTGCCACTTTGATTTACCAGGACCTCTGGACGCACGCTATGCTCTCTTTCGCTTTGTCGATTAACTCATTCTACCCCTGACAAACCACAGGCAAGATACGGATCGACCATGATAGTTCAAGGGTGATGCCAGAACAGCTTGGCGCGTCTAAGGAGGGTGCCAAGCTATTTTGGCATTACCCTTGAACTATCATGGTCGATCTGTGTCCTGCACTGCGATGCAGTCTTCAGAGGACAACGGCAAAATCCCCAACATTTGGCGATTTCGGCCTTAGGGTCAGTACAATGAGTAAACCTGCTGAGATAATATTTCGAAATAAGCATGGTGTCTCCGGTATTGGTGCACATATCAATCTGTTGCAATCATTCAAGCGATGCTTATCGTGCCTCCAGGTCTAGACTAATGATGCAGGCTGAGACTTGAATCAGGCTGACGTTACTTAGGACACGCAAAGAAGAGCTATTTTTACAGTATGCGTAAATGAGTGGGCTCTGTTTTCGCATATTATACTGTGACATTTTCTCCGTTCCATCTGCTGTTTCCCCACAGCTTCTTCTATACCTGCTCTAATCTGCATCCGAGTTGCGTGTGTGCATATGCGTGTATGTATGCAGGCCGCGTCAAGTGTGTAAACGTGACATGTGACGGTGTGCGCGGCCTGTCCGCGGGCGCAAGTGTTACCGAGTGCGTGTGTGCCGGGCCGCCGTGTGTGTGTGTGTGTGTGTGTGTGTGTGTGTGTGTGTGTGTGTGTGTGTGTGTGTGTGTGTGTGTGTTACTGTGTGTGTGTGGCGGTGTGCGTGTGTGTGTGTGTGTGTAACGCACGCAGACTCGCCCCCAGTCGTACGCACAGACTCTCACGCAACAGACGCATACACCGCCACTGACTCAGACGGGCGCATTCATGCGGTAAAACAAACACACGGGCTCCCTTTCTAAAGTGACTTTTATACAAGATAAATATACAAAAAAAAAACGCTCACAACTATCAAGCTATATACAATACTCCTTTCCCCACACCCAGCATCCACATCACATACACATCACACACTATCTCGGCCAGGCTAGGCTTTAGTCTCACACTGTCTCCAACCTGTTTGATGTTATTGCCTGGTTACGTTGGTCCTTCTCACGTCTAGGCGTGAAAGTCCTTCGTTGTACGCTTCTTCCTGCCGTCCTGTCTCTTTGGCACGGACGTCCTCGTACTCGTACTGTAGCGCAGTTCTCGCTTTGACTCGGGTGTCTCGGTCCCGGTCGCTTCCCTCCCTGAGTGACGAGCTGGAGGAGTGATGACCTCACGTTAGGTCTGGTGACTCGACGTCTCGGCGTCCGTCGCTCCTTCTTTACAAGCACTCTGAATACGACAACAAAAGTCCCAACGTAACACTTGCTAAACACAAAACATATTGGATCAATGAGAAACGTCACGTAACCTGGCTGATACAAATAACTCACACGTTCGTTCACACACACACACACACGTGCTTCATAAACTGTCTACTTCCGTAACACCCCCATATCTCTGTCACTATCTTGAAACAGACTATAGCCTAACACTCTTGCTATACACTACTCTATACACTGGAAAAGACTATGCTTAACCAACCACGTACTATCTTCATAGCAGCTTAGACATACACACCTCACATCTTTAGTTATTCAACTCGGTAAACAACTGTATACAAAACCCAACATAGCTGAACCAAACCAGACAACGCTATACAACCACATTATTCTTACCAACGCATACTGTCTTTAACTACGCAACTATCAATTCTACATATATAGAAACATACCTGAATTCTAGGTTTCAGAGTCTTGGAATACGGACTAGATATATCAAACACATCCGTTTCATACAACAAGACAGCCCGTACTACCGATCTACTGCTCTACCAGACAGCTTCCGCCTAGAACTCACTAAACAGAACTCACTAAAAATCCCGTGCTAACCATGTCTTACAGATTTCACGTGCGGCCTCATGCCACCCGGACTATCGGCACAAACAAACTGTTAACAAAAACCGTACCGTATTTATCCTACTGTGTGAGCACTATGCACGAGCATAGAGCTTCATCACAGTGTGTGTGTGTGTGTGTGTGTGTGTGTGTGTGTGTGTGTGTGTGTGTGTGTGTGTGTGTGTGTGTGTGATACTGACTTCGCTACAAGTATAAGCAAGGTATACAAAAATATAAGTGTCAGCCCCTTTCATTCAGAAAACACGGAACAAAGCAGTCTGACCTTATTTTCTCACAGTCTCGTGACTGTCGGTGGTGTTCATCTCAATATAGCTCGGCGCTCGTTCACTTGCAAGGCAAATAGTGCTTTACCGACTTTTATCCCATCTGTCAGCAGCACTTAAAACCACGTGAAGCGGCTATAGAACACAGTCTCTTATCATGCACTGTACATCTGCAAGAGGCATAGATTCTCATGTGCCTATGTGGCAGCTGCCGCAGACGCTCATGAGAATCTACGCCTCCTGCTGGATGCAAATGCTACTTCCGCGTACGTAGGTAGTTGGTCTAGTTTTCAGTCTACGATTTGACTGATACACATTTAGACGGTGGTGTGAAGGGTCGAAGAGTCTGAACTGAAATCAGTACTGAATAGTGTTCACAAAATTTAATGGGGTTTTCTATCATACTTGCGAGTTAGCCAGCGTGATTCAGTCGTCAGTAGTCAGTACGACCACTTCATGTTTTGAACTGTAACCACTTTCATTTTTTTGTGGAGGCGGCGGTGTGTTGCCAGTGGGTAAATCATAGTGTAGTAAAGGCCGAGTCTGAGGGCTGGCTTAACTGGGCGAGACACCCGTGACAGTCAATGCGAGATACCCGTTCCACCCGTTTATTAGGTTCGGCACGTCTGATCTTGTCTCGGAGAGTTCGCCGAACCTAATAAACGGGTGGAACGGGTATCTCGCATTGACTGTCTCGGGTGTCTCGCCGAGACATGGTTCGGGTTTGTCTCGCCCAGTTAAGCCCGTGTGCTCTGTGCTGACAATTTGTGTCCGATTCAGTCTTGGAGGTGGAACACTTGTTCAGGTAAGTGGCGATTTTTTTCGGCTATTATCTAGTCCGGATTTTACTTCCAGTTGATTTAATACACCACACGCTGAAGCTTTGAAATCAGTCCTGCCGCCGAACTAGTGACATGCACCAAGCGCTATTTAATTTACTCGTGTAAGTTTCAGAGGAGGTCGGTTTCGCTATATCGTTGGTCTACTGGTTTTCATCATGATTATAATGACTCGTGACATTATGTGTTGTAAATGATGTTGACGGACTTTGTCGGAGCGGTGTCCTCCGCTGAACACCGGCGCCTGTACTATAGCGACGGGCCTCCACTGGGTGCAGCTTTGACCGTTGTTGCCTTGTCGGAGATTATATTCCTTTGTCGAAAGGTAATTTGTTTCTGTTAACTTGTATTTGTATGTAGTACTAGTATTAGTCAAGTAGGAATTTAACATAAAGAGCATCAGTGCGTTCAGGAGACATAGGGCTGTCTAAACTCTTAGCATTCTGTTTTTGTCGGGGAGGTTCGGCCCGGTCGGGACTATGAGGCCACTGGCGCCGGCCATTAGCCTTGTAGTGGCGACGGGCTTCACCCGTCACGTGAGTCATTTTGTAGCTCTGTTATTGTAATTTGTAGAATGAGCCAGTGAGTGCCATGCGTGAGCAGCACTGACCTGCGGTGGCAAGACAATTTTTCTGTGTGTATCATTTTCTATCACAGCAACAATAAAGTCATCTTGCATCTTGATTTCAGTGCATTGTCACAATCAGACTAAGAGTATCTCCAAGGTATCTCCCTCTGTGCGGACAGGTATTCTCCAACCCCAAGGCCGCTAGTTATCTCGAACTAACACAATTTTTTCGTAAATGGGCAGAAGTCGGTCAAACTACACAAATTTGACCGGTGGCCGATGTCGCCGCCGCCGTTGGCCCGCCCCGCACGGCCGTGCGATAGCCAACTGCGGCCCGATAGCCTTTTGCGCATTGGGTCACCGACCAAACAGTGTCGTCCGAAATCGATGGCATCAACTGCCGATCAAACATTACGTTCTTTTTCTTCAGTTACGCTGATTAGAGGATATAGATGATCGTCTTGTTCTATACCTGCGTATTTCTCTGTGGGCTGGCAATTGGGTGCCTGATAGGCGGGGACGGGGGATCTAACTGTTTGTCAGTTCAGCGCTGAGTGATTCCCCTTGGTTTGTGTTCATTTAAGCTGGTCTTATCACCCTGCAGACCGGCGGCCGGGCAAGAACAGAAGTTCCTCAGTTTGCCTCTGTAACAGTTAGTAGTGAGTAGTAGTGTGAGGACAAAATAGGCTGTGAGGCCTTTGTAAATGTCCTTTCTTTCTTTATTTTCTTTATGAGTCTGCTATTCATGCAATTTTCCTATAAATCATTCATCATAGGAATAAAAAATCTCTTTAAATTTTGGTAATTCGTCCAGCTGGTTTTTAAAAGAATTTGTGTGATGTTAGGTGCTTTTTTTTTAATGAAACTGGTAACTCATTCCAAACAATGGCAACTCTGTTAGAAAAACAGAACTTCCGCAGGTTAGTGTTGCAGTGCCTTACAAAGATTTTACCTTCAGAGTTTCGGGTTCTGTCACAAACTGGTGCTGCAAAAAAGTCATTCCAATTTACGTCGTCGATGCCATTATAAATTTTAAAAAACTTGTATTAAATCAACGTATTCTACGTCCACGGAAGGAGTGTAGTCCAAAGTATTTGAGTCTGTCTAAGTAAGTCATATTTCTACATTCTTTAACCAGCTTTGTTGCTCGTCTCTGTACCCTTTCGAGTGCAACTGATTGTCTCTTTAAACCTGGGTACCATACAGTGTTTGCGTATTCTAAATGTGGTCTGACTAGTGATTTATACAGTTTACTAAAAATATCCTTATCCAAATAATTTAAGGCTCTCTTAATTACTCCAACCCTTTTTTTGGATTTATTGATAGTTCTGAATATGGGGGTCAAAGGATAGAGCTTTATGAAAAACAACACCTAAGTCTCTTTCCTCCTCACAAGATACCACCTTTCTAATGTCGCTGTTAACTTTCATCAAGTAATCATGTTCAGGATTGTTCCTTTCAGACCCCACCCGGGTCTGCCCTGGGGGACTTGGGTGGGGTTAGGCATTTTTTAGTTCCCAGGGTCACCCTGGTCAGCCCCACAGGGTGGGTTTTCCTCTCTATTCTGGGGCATGTGTTTCTGTCTACCCTTTGTCCATTCACCTGTATTTGCCTTTTAAAAACTCTCCCTACTGTCTGCACTGCCTGTAGCTCTTGATGTTGGATGTGTGTTGCTAAATGGTCTTAGCTTTATTTAGGCCCCATGTTGTAGGTTTATTTAACGTATTTGACCGGCTGGCGACATACATTCAATTTTCTGTTTAGTTTTTTTTTCACAAGCAGTGCAGGCTCGTCCTGAGAAAGCCTTGTTGCTGTCGGGACGTTAAGCAATGTACAATCAATCAATCAATGTTCCTTTCAGCATGCAAGACCTTGCATTTCTCTACATTAAAATGCAAGTCCCATGTGTCTGACCACTCTTGCAAGTGATCCAAATCATACTGCAACACGTCATTATTACTCGATTCATTATAGATTTTAGTATCGTCTGCGAATATTTTGCACATGCTATTAACACAGTCTGGCAAGTTGTTGGTTTCAATGTCAGTACTAAGCCCCATGGGCCTCAGTTGACTTGGTGTAATGGGGTCCTTTGTCACATCAATCACTGCCGCACCGCCAACTGAAATCGTTCTCAAATACATATAACTCGTAACAAAACACCGTATTTTGACCATATGATATAATATTTACAAACAGACGTGCGTTCATTTATTTTTGACAACGCCGGTGTGTCTGTGTGTGTGTGTGTGTGTGTGTGTGTGTGTGTGTGTGTGTGTGTGTGTGTGTACACACAGACATTGATACCACCAAGATGTCAGAGTCACAGCCACCGGATCCCCAGAGCCTGCAGGACCCAGAGAACGGGACAGCCGCCGAAAATAATACTTTTCCTTTAGTTGGGTCAACAGGTACGTTTTCAACGCATGCGTGTCGCCCCAAATCAATAGCTGCGTGTCGTATAGCGTTGCCGGCGGAATCACCTCGATAAAAGAAAAAGTGCTGCCAATAGTCGAATAATTTATCATTAGGGAGTTGACATCAGCTGTGCTCGAGTCACTGTGAACATCACAGCAATAGTGATATGGTAATCTATCTCTGATGACTATTTACACTATGCATATGCTAGTTATGATTTACATCATTAAGTGTCATGTTATCTCACAGTGTGGAGTTGATTTAAAGCTGTGTGACTGAATAATGCATTCAGTGTGTAGTAGACGGCATGTCGCTGTGGGGCAGGGTTCACATCATTCTCGAGAGCGTTGAGCGTGTACATATGATTTTGAATGTAAAAAATAATTTTGAATGTAAGAAATGGCAGAGTCAGGAAACTATTTCCATTCATCTGTGTATTGTAATGCATATGAATTGGATACAGGCCCGCCGCCGTCTTACGAGTCTCTGTATGGCCGTGTCAAGGCTGCCAGGTACGAGTCGTCCGGCTTCTTCAGTTTCCTCAAGACTGCCACAGTTATCGTTATTAGCACAGGTAGGTTGGACTGTTACAGCCTGTGATGTGCCTTAACCCTTTACATCCTGATGCAGCCATTGCCTGAAATAAATTTGACTATGATAGTTCAAGGGCGGTGCCAGAATAGCCTGGCGCCTGAGGCGCCAAGCTATTCTGGCACCACCCTTGAACTAAAACGATTGATCGATCCCCTAATCTGTAAATTAGCCTTCATAAAACAATAAGCAAATGAAAAATAATCAGCCTCAGGATGTAATGAGTTAATCAGAATTATACCACCTCTTTGGTAAGCAGTATTGACCGATAGTTTTATTATTATTATTATTATTATTATTATTATTATATATGAATTTGTGATTTTGAATTATCATTGAATTACTTCGCTGCCCTCATTTCGAAGTCGCCTCAAGCACCAGACGGCGCAGAGAGGACTGAACCTCATTTCGAAAACAGTTGAAAAAACATTTCTTCAGCCAACTGAACTGACTGTGGGTTTTCTCTGTTCTCTTCTGTTGCCATTTCCCCCCAATTAAATTGGTTCTTTTCTACTTCTTCTGTACAACACCTCTCCCCACCAAAGCGCCATGAGTCAGGATGACTGCATTTAGGCGCTATACATCATCAATTGTTCTTTTCTGCTTGTGTTGCAGTCGGATTTACATTGCTTATTGGACTGTTTATGGCCGTACCGATCGCAATGATCGTCATAGGTAAGAAACTGCTGCAGACTTCTTTCTGTGTCCGAGTTAGCGTTTGAAGGTTTATTAGCATAGCATAAGATACTATCTTCGTCTGCGGACGAAAACAGCGTCTGGATGAAAAATGATACACATGTTGTCAGACCCTCAGTCAGCCAGCCAAATCTGCAAGAGACATAGATTCACATGAGTCTCTGCAATTGTAGGGACTCATGTGAATCTAAGTCTCTTGGTTTAAGTGTTCTGCCACTTTTACATGTCCAGAATGAATGGAACGCTATGGGTTTAGCTCTAAGACTGTATATAATCCAACATATCGGGCAGGACCAGGAGGCATTTGCTCAGACTTTTGATCAATAAGTACCTCAAGCCGGATTTGCAGTTCTACGTTTTTTCCTATGATGATAAATCATTCCGTTATCCCACCTTTCTGCTTTAAAACTCTTCTGTTAGGGAGCATTGAAGAAAGTGTTGGGCCCGATTTATTTTATTCAATTTTTGTCCACCCAATGCCTCTAAAATAAATCATTTCAGGACCGTTTTTTCCCGCATATCTGCTCTGGTGCATTCACAGGTGAGAAATCTGAAGTTATCGCAAGAATTTCGTGACCCTGACCTGGAGCGTAAATAGGATACTAACGTATCATATTGACGCTTCGAGACAGGGCACGGTTAGTATCCCGATAACACCCCGAGTTAGGGGCACGGTTAGTATCCAAATGACGCCTCGAGTCTGGGATACGGTTAGTATCCAAATGGCGCTCCCAGTCGGGGGCACGGTTAGTATCCAAATGACGCTCCGAGTGAGAGGTACGGTTAGTATCCAAATGACGCTCCGAGTTAGGGGCACGGCTAGTATCCAAATTATGCTCCCGGTCAGGGGCACAGTTGGTATCCAAATGACGCCCCGAGTCGGGGGTACGGTTAGTATCCAAATGACGCTCCGAGTGAGGGGTACGGTTAGTATCCAAATGACGCTCCGAGTTAGGGGCACACTTAGTATCCCGAAATGATGCTCCGAGTGAGGGGTACGGTTAGTATCCAAATGACGCTCCGAGTTAGGGGCACGGATAGTATCCAAATGATGCTCCCAGTAAGAGGCACGGTTAGTATCCAAATGACGCTCCCAGTCAGGGGCACGGTCAGTATCCTAATGCCGCTCCCGGTCAATGGTACGGTAAAGTATCCTAATGACGCCCCCAGTCATTGGCACGGTCAGTATCATGTTGACGCTCCGAGTCAGGGGTTCGAAACTCTTGCCATAACTTCGGTTTTCTCCCCCTGTGCTACTATCGCAATGCAACAGATTCCTGAAAACCGTCACCCTATGTTGACCTGGGTGTAAGAAAAATCATGTCTTTGGAATCATCGCAGATTTGCTGTCGAAGAGAATCTAGTCTGAATGCGGGATATAGATATGAATAATACCAGCAAGTGGCGATAAAGGAGATAAAACGAAAGCTATTATGGCGTAGGTTTCCGAAGCTTCACCAGCCTTTGATCATCACTGAATAATGCACATGCGCACACACAGCTTGTGATTAAAGTCGCAAAGTTAGAAAGTTTTAATGTTTTGCATCGGAATAAATCGATTGCTGTTGGCTGTAAATTAATAGACAAAAAAAAAAAAAAAAAAAGAGAGAGAAAAAAAAAAAAACGTGCGCGTTTGTGAACGGGACAAACCACACAGAAGTAATGGCAGAGAAATGCGTATTACGATGTGTATCGATGTATACTGAGGAGCAAAAGAAATGCGACATTGGAATCATCGGAAACACTGGTAGTATATTTATTTCTTCTATTCATCATCACAGAAAAATACGTTGTATTCTTTAGTATTGAATTGGAGATATTTCTATTAACCCATTCAGCACTGACGCACTACAGCAGGATATGGGTCGATCATGATAATTCAAGGGTATGCCTGATTAGCTTGGCGCCTTTCGGCGCCAAGCTAATCTGGCACTGCCCTTGAATTATCATGGTCGATCCATCTCCTGCAACTGGTGCATAGTCATAGATGACGCCTCCCAAAATTTGCGAAATACGGCCGTCGGGCTGAATGAGTTAAGAATACGTTAAATTAATATCAGTGAACTGTGAAAACGTGCTTACCGGTCAGCGCCAGTGAAAGCATGCAGTCACTCACGCACAGGCTTGACGGACAGACACGCACAGACAAGCTTACGCACAACGCACGCACGCACACGCATGAAGGCACGCACACACACGCACACATACACACTCGCGTAAGGCTTGAAAGACACACGCACAGACAGAGACACACACGCACACACACACACACGCCTGCGCGCGCGCGCGCACACACACAGACACAGCCAGAGGGACAGACAGCCCATACACCTAGGCGCCAAGATAATCCTGCACTACCCTTGAACTGTCATAATCAACGCATGTCCCGCAAGCGGTACATTCTTGTCAAAGGACACTTTTTTTAGGCCTAAAAGCGACAACAACAACGTCAAAAGCAACACCATCGTATATCGACATCACCACCATCGTGTATTTGATTGAAAACCTCGCTTTTCACAAAAATGGACGTGCCGTTTATTCCGAAAAATCATAATTGGCCAAATTCCCAACCTTAACCCTATGGTGCATGCAAGCACCGGTAGCGGTACGGGGTTAACCCCTTCACTGCCGAGAAAAATTGAACACCACTCAACTGCAAGAGGTATAGATCCTCATGAGCCCCCGCAGTCGCGGGGGCTCATGAGGATCTAGACCTCTTGCTGTCTTCGCTTTGTATCCATGCTCCTTGGGCGGCTGGGGCTCTGTGGCGTGGAATTAACACAGATTTCAGAGACACGATCTGCGTCCAGTGGCAGGGAAGGGGTTAAGAGCCACAGTTCAGTAGGAGGTAGAAAGGCGGCCTTAGGGCCTGAGTGTGTTAACTCCTTGCGCACGTAACCACCCGGTACCGTAAACAGTCCCGGTGGCTGCCTGCGCAAGGGTGTTAAATTCAGTTCTGTCCTCCTTTTAGGCGCCTACTACCTGAATGACTGCCCCGCGGAACGCTACATCCCGATCTACCTGATCGTGGGGGGATGCTTCGCGTACTTCCGGATGGTGCTATCTATTGGACTGAGGGTTAAACGGTGGTGTTGCGGTCGCGGGTCGGACGAAGACCGAGAGGAAGAGGTCAACCCGAGCCACACGTTACTCGACTGTTTCTTAACGGCCTGGTTTATTGCAGGTAGGTTGTGGTGGTGGTGGTCGTATTGCTAATACTACTACTACATTATTGTGTATAGCAGGTAGGCTGTCAGTGCCGGCGGTCGTGGTAGTGACAACAATACTATTGCTACTACTACTGCTATTATTGTAATAATCATTATTAGTAGTAGTAAAACTGCACTGCCTTTATATATAAAGGCAATGCAGGTTTACTACTACTACGGCAAAGGCCAAACATGTCCACTTGTCAGAAAAGCATGAGTGTCATTGTTATACAACGAAAATCTCGCTTTTCTAAAAAACAGACATAATGGCTTTTGCCATATAAAGGCACAAAACACTATGCATATCAAATCATATAGCATATTGCAAGTATAAATTCATGGCCAGAAAGAACGTCTTGTTAATTTAACCTCTTCATTGCCAGTGATCACAGATTTGTGTTTTAAAGTCATTAACTCATTCCATCCCAGACACACCACAGCAAGATAAGGATCGACCATGATAGTTCAAGGGTGATGCCAGAATAGCTTGGCGCCTATGGGCGCCAAGCTATTCTGGCTTCACCCTTGAACTATCATGGTCGATCTGTGTCCTGCACTGCAATGCGGTCTTCAGAGAATAACGGCAAACTCTGGGTATTTCGGTGTTGGGGTGGAATGAGTTAAGTGTCAAATAGCTCCAGGCCCAAAACATGGATACAAACAAGAGACATAGATCCTCATGAGCCCCGCAGCCGCTATATTGCAACGACAACTGATTCTGCTATATTTGTATCGTGTTCAGTTTTGACGCTGTATTTCCAGCCGCTATATTGCAACAACTGATTCTGCTATATTTGTATCGTGTTCAGTTTTGACGCTGTATTTCACGACACTGTTGAAGGTGCTGAAGATGTCGTTATTGACAACGATTCCGATGATGACGAGAAAGACAACAACGACTAAGATTATCGTCGTCGTCGCCGTTGGCTTTTCCTCCTCATATCTGATTGTCTGTTCATGAAATAATTGTTCACAATCCTCATATTTCAGGCAGTGTGTGGATCTATAAGACCCATTACACTATACACGACCCGAAGGCCATGGGCTACTGTAACGAAACACTGTCTAATTACCTTTGCATTCATAACGCTTGATTACATATTTCTTGCTTGTGTGTGTTTCATTATTTTGCCGCTGTAAACGCTCTGCGTGCTTTGGCCGACAGTTTTAATGCATTTGGGACGCGCGTCATACAACCACGTATCCAGATGCAACACGCACGAGTTAACCCTATGGCGGCTGTCGGCAGCGCGTTTTGTTGAGATAACTCCTGCAGGAATCATCGCGACAAAACGCCCTACCGACAGCCAAATGGTTAACTCATTCAGCCCTGACACACGACAAGAATATATAGATAGACCATGATAGTTCAAGGGTGGTACCAACAAGACATGCCATGCATAGGCTTATTCAGTGATAGGGTGGTGTTAGAATAGCTTGGCACAGGGAGGCGCCAAGCTATTCTGCCCCCCCCCCCCCCCCCCATTGAACTGATATGGTCGATCTGTCTCCTGTACTGTGCTGACCTGTTCCGAAGGCAACTGCCAATTTGGGGACTTCGATTTTATGTGTTAACACATTCTACCCCAGGACCGAAATCCCCCAAATTTGAAGCTGCCTTCTGAAGGGCTGTATTACAATTCATAGGGGTCCGTTGATAGTAGCTTGACTAATGCAAATGCACTCCGCCACCGCGTGCGCGCAAGCGCCTATACTAAGCTCAAGATGACAAAATACTTGAGCTTAGTATAGGCGCTTGCGCGCACGCGGTGGCGCAGTGGATTTGCATTAGTCAAAGCTACTATCAACGGACCCCTATGTTACAATTCTAGAGACAGATCCAGCATGATAGTTCAAGGGTGGTGCCAGAATAGCTTGGCGCCTCTGGGCGCCAAGGTATTCCGGCAAGACAGATCGAACGTGATAGTTGAAGGCTTGCTGGCGCCAGCCCGAACAGCTTGGCGCCAAGCTATTCCGGCACCACCCTTCAACTATCATGCTCGATCTGCGTCTTCCTCTTGTGTGTCGGGGCTGAATGAGTTGAGTAATACCCATTCATCCATCCCATCCCATGATTCCTTGAGGGCTCTTCTGCTAAACCTTGCTTTAAATGTTCCAGCCCTGTACAGTAATATGTTTAAAAGTACCATTCGTCTTCATCACAGGTAACGTGTGGATCTATCGAACCTACAACCACTTCAACTCCACCGACTCCAGCGCCAGCAACTTCTGCGACCCGACCTTGTATTACTTCGCTTTTTGGCTGACAACGTCAGTGTATATTCTGCTGGTGGCGGGGTGTTGTTTTGTTGGATTGTGCGGCGTTTGTGTCAGCCTATTTAGTTAGAGACGCCTCTAGTATTCTTACCATAGACACTTCACGCATGAATACGTTTGGCTGTGCGTTTTTTTTTGTTTTTGTTTTGTTTTTTAACCAAAGACCAATGTAGGGGCGGATCAGTTACCTCCCGGGATTGGGGAAAGGAGTGTTTTCAAACTTTTGTTCGCTACATTTATCCTGAGGTAGGAGGCCCCAGAAGCAAGACCGTGCTTTCCGCACTCTCCACAAAATCAAATCATGGAAGCGGCGTGGGGCTGGGGTGGACTGGGGGTGTGCGTTGGGGGTGTTTTGCAGGAACTTTTGGTGGTGGTGGTGGTGGTGGTGGTGGTGGGGAATTTTTACTTTCTCCAAATGTGGTGGAGGGGGTGGGGGAAGCTGGAAGCCCTGTAATCCTCCCCCATCCAAGATCCTCTCCCGCAAAAAGAGCGTACGGGATCTTTGCAAAGACTGAAGCAGGTCAACTTAGCTCGGTGTTATCACTACTGCACCGCCGCGTAATCGGATAAGACGCGGGCAGGCCTCTGGCTCTCAAGTGGATACCACTGCGCGAACAAAACGACTGGGGAACAATGGTTACATTTACAGATTGAATGTTCACCAAAAATTCTTAACAACTAATTTTGGATTTGCCAGTTCTCTGTGGTTTGAAGAGGCTGGTCCCAAAATTACTGCGTTAAGCAGTTCGGAGGCAATCGTTCATTTCAATCGAAATAACACCCTCAGTGGGAGGCACAGCTGGAGGTGGTCGCCTCAGAAATTGACATTGATTCACATCAATCTATGTCCCTTGCAAATTGAAGGGGAGGATTCGGGTCAGAAGAAACGTGAGATGTCTCTGTTTAACCGCTTAAGGCAAGGTGAGCGATACCCAGCTGCAAGAGATTTGTGTCTCTTGTTGGTCCTTTGTTCTTGATGTTGACAGTGATCACAAATTTCGAAACGCTGAAACCGCGACAGCACGCTGACCAAGATTGAGTCCCCTTGACATGTGTGTTCTTGACGCGAATGTCAGTCAGCCTGCAGTCGTGTCAGACGCGAAATTTGTGATCACTGGCAGCGAAGGGGTTAAATGTGTCTGTATGTGTGCCGCTCTGAGATTTTGGACCTTAGGGCCCTGAGCCGTAAGGTCGGAAACCACAGAGCGGCGCACAGTTATATTTAGTCTCTTGACCAAAATGAGGTGAGGGAATCTTAAACGTTTGTCGAGTTTGTCCCACGCTGTACTGTGGACGCTTGCTGATTGGCTTGCGGGCTTAAATGCGAGTGCATTGCTTGCTTTGAAATTGTACGTAAATACTGTGCTCAGGACTTATTGTGTTAACGTTAACTCATTCAGCCCGACGGCCGTATTTCCCAAATTTTGGAGGCCTCATCTAATGACTATGCACCAGTTGCAGGAGATGAGATCGACCATGATAATTCAAGGGCAGTGCCAGATTAGCTTGGCGCCGATTGAATTATCATGGTCGACCCATCTCCTGCTGTAGGCATTCAGGGCTGAATGGGTTAAACATACTACGTATTTTTTTAAATTTTATTTATTTATTTATTTATTTTGTTAAAAACTATTATTGTTCTCTATCAATTATGAGAGAAAAAAATTGTGAAAACATGTTCACATTTTGCTTTGTCTTTCAGCTTTATGTAAACTTGTATGCACTCTGTGATAAGTAAAAGCGAAGATCCTACATTTTTTCCTTCGCCATATTGTTTTCATGCTGCGACTAAGGGACGCAACGCTACGACCTACCAAAACGACAGACAGACAGACAGACCACTCTAGCTGAATCGTTTGATCTTCGGTGGAAGCCAAAGCACAGATATTATATAATTGTTCCTTACTTATCTCATTCTACCCCAACACCGAAATCCTTAAATTTTGCCTTTGTCCTCTATAGACTGCATTGCAGTGCAGGACACAGATCGACTGACCATGATAGTTCAAGGGTGATGCCAGAATAGCTTGGCGCCCATAGGCGCCAAGCTATTCTGGCATCACCCTTGAACTATCATGGTGGATCCCTATCTTCCTGTGGTGTGTCTGGGGTGGAATGAGTTATACAACATGTTGTATTGCTATAGCCCGTACTGGAAGTCCGCCCCCCCCCCCCTCCCCCGAGGCCGCGGTCTCAGTCGAGGATTACTCCACAAGTACACTTCTGTTCATGCCCCAAATAGACCCGTTCAGGAAGTTTACCACAAAATTAATATACTTTCATTCAAATGAGCCGGATGCCTAGCGTTTGAACAGAAGTATGCTTGTAGCGTACGCCCCCTGTGGGTCTAAATAGGGGTTTTCTCCCGCAAGCGGTACGGGACGCGTTGTGCCGCGCCATGACTTGGTGTTTGTCAGGGTTGTATTAACCCATTCAGCCCTGACGCACTACAGCAGGAGATGGGATCGACCATGATAATTCAAGGGTAGTGTCGGATTAGCTTGGCGCCATCCATCTCCTGCGACATGGTCGTAAGGTGACACCTATAACATTTTGCCGTTAAATATGTTAATGGACTGGTGCCTGCGTCAGTTCCTGATTAACCTTCCCCCCCCCCCCTCCCCACCCATGCAAGCAGTACCAGCAGCTCCATGCACAAGGGGGTTGAAAAACAAACCTTGCCTAATATTTTCATCATTTTTACGCTGTCCTAGTTGTGTATCACACTATGTAAGAGCGCACGATAAAGTGTACGGTTCCCTTACCGAGCTGTCGAGAACTGACGCCATAGGCTTTACTAGCTGTTCTTAATTTTAGCATTTTCTCTTTTTTTGTGTGAAGACAATCTACGACAACCCAGTGCAAAATTACAAGTTGTCTGATAGAAACGCCGTTTCTAAAACTGTTAAAGTCAGAATTGTATGGTGTGTATTAGAGACATGCACCTATGAGTGTGCAGTTTATCTTGTACACTTAAATTTATTCTTGAACCATTCATCTCAACTGCGGAGCAGTGCACATTACTAAAAGTTCAACGTTTTGTTTAGTTTGGCACCATACGCGCTTGTTCTCGTAATATAAGTATTATATATATATATATATGTGTATATATATATATATATATATGTGTATATATATGTGTATATATATATATATATATATATATATATATATATATATATATATATATATATATATATATATATGTATATATATGTATATATATATATATATATATATATATATATATATATATATAAAAGGAGTAATATAAGAGCAAGCCTAAATAGTGCTATTCAGCAGGTTTTAAAAATGAAAACGTGTCCCTGGTGACATGTAAGGGATTGTTCCAATGGGCTAGTTGTCTATCCGGGACCGTACACTCGCTGGCTCGTTCGTATGGCGCTGTCTATACAGCTGTCCTGCTTTTGTGTCCTTTTTGGTCAGCGACCTATAATTTGATCACGCCTGCTGCCCTCTGTCGACGCAATAATGGTAGCCCCTTTCACCGCCTGTGTATTGAAATGATGGCTTTAAAATGAAACCCTCGTTTACCTTGGGCACACAGATGTAAATCGGGCATGGCCAGCCAGAGGCAAAGATCCTCATGAGCGCCCGTGTATGCGGTGGCTCATGAGGATCTGTGCCTCTTGCAGATGTATACAGGTCGCTGTGTTGTACATGGGGTTGTGGATAAGACAGCAGGAAACGTTTGCATATTTAAAATCGATGTTGGAGCCTGAGATTTATTAAGTCTAACGCATGGATGCTTGTCGCGCAGAAGGGTTTTGGTCATATCACGGACAACGTTCGAGAAACGATTTTTCTCAATACATATCGGGCATTTTTTTTTCAATTTACATTTTCGATTAGTTGACATATTGTTAAAATCATGTGCTTTATTTCACTTTGCAGTATATTGTCCATGTCATGCAGTTATTTTTATGACGACTGAGCAAAAGAAATACTACACAATTTAAATTGTCAGAAACACTTCAGTGTTTTCCATGCATCCAGTGGTATCGCATTTCTTTCGCTCGTCAGTGTATGTTTTGTCTATATTCCTTTGCCATATATACAATTCACATGTACCTGACATACATAGCTGCCATTATTACATTATTTGCCGGAAGCCCTCCTTATCTCCCGTACTTTGTGTGTGTGTTTGTTTGTCATAGCTAAGTACATTGGGTCTAGTCACACATGACATTTGTTTCAACAAGCCCAGTGCGCAACAGGCACTCCGGCCGACGTCAGCCACAGTTGCCCCGCGCACTGCGTGAGCGGGTCAGCTGTGGCCGACGTCGGCCCGTCTACCTTATGCACACTGGGCAGGTTTCCATCAGGGTCGTATTGGTGCTTTTTCATGCAGATATGTTTAACATGTTTAACATTCTATATGGCTTGAAGCATTTTGATAAATATTTCATATTCAGTGTAATGAATGGACAAAGAAAGCTAGGCTGCTTTTGAAGTGACCAGTGCGTCGGAACAGTATCGGCAAAATCACAAAACACGGAATTTTCAACACTGAAGGAAGCACGCTTAGAAAGGACACTGAGTACAACACAATTTATTAAAAACATGAACAAATAATAAATAAATGAATAAAAAAAAACATGGACTAGGCCCGCGTGTGTGTGTGTGCGTGTGCGCGTGCGTGCGCGCGCGTGTGCGTGTGTTATTAGAATGTACGAATCTACGCTTCGTCCCTGTTTTCGTCCGGTCGCCTCGGGCAGACAAGCTGAGCCATTTTCCAGTTCATGTACACAGTGCAAACGAAATGAGTGTCAGTTCTGTTGAGTCCTTCCCAATTAATCTCCCCATTAACTGATGAATATATCGGCTGTACTAATTACAAGAGTGGTATTAACCCGCTCACTGCCGGGACACAACCAACAGTGCCAAAACGCTAAAGGCATAGATCTTCATGAGCCCCCGCACGGTCGCGGGGGCTCATAAGGACTCTATGCCTCTTGCTGACCCCGCTTTGCATACGCGTTCTTTGGACGGCTGGCGTTCTTTGGTGGGGAACATAACCAAGATTTCACAGAAACAGTCTGTGACCAGGGGCAGGGAGTGGTGTACAAAAAATCGAAAGATAATTTGCGTTTAATGTCCACCGACAGCGGACGTGGACTTTGCTTTTTGAAATCATTGACAATTCAGCTTCAAACACCGCCAGCCGTCAAAAGAACGTGGGTACAGAGTATTGATTGATTGTACATTGCTTAACGTCCCGACAGCAACAAGGCTTTCTCAGGACGTGCCTGCACTGCTTATGAAAAAAAAAAAACTAAACAGAAAATTGAATGTATGTCGCCAGCCGGTCAAATACGTTAAATAAACCTACAACATGGGGCCTAAATAAGGCTAAGACCATTTAGCAACACGCATCCAATATCAAGAGCTACAGGCAGTGCAGACAGTAGGGAAAGTTTTAAAAAGGCAAATACAGGTGAATGGAGAGTAGTTTCAGCAAGAGGCATAGATCCTCATGAGCCCCCGCAACTGCGGGGGCTCATGAAGATCTATACCTCTTGGATTTGTGGGTGGTGTTCGATTTTTCTGTGCAGCGAAACGGTCATTTAACTCTTCAATGAGACATCCAGTTTGAAAATGCTCGGAGGGGCTCCTAGGCACCCCCTGAATGAAGCACCTGCCCTAATTTGAAGCTTGTACGTACGCAAACTTCGGAGATTATCTTGTTTATATACATACGCGCGCGCGCGCGCGGGCACGCACGCACGCACGTACGCACGCGCGCGCGCGCGCACACACACACACACACACACACAAACACGCACACACCCCTCCCACCCACCCCCGTTCCCCACGCGGCGCTTCGCGCCAAAGGTACGTTCAACAGCGAGGTTTGCGTAACTAGGCATGACGTAATTGTTATCTTGTTACTTCACTGTCAGAGTTTTAGTCTAGCCCGCCTATGATATCGTGTGTTTGTTTTTTTTTAAATCACTCCACCGCGTCCTATCCTAAAAAGTCTCTTCTATAAATAGAATAGAGCTAAAAAAAAAAAAAAAAAAAAGGCTGAAAATTCTTGGTTGGGAAAAGAATTCATTGAGAAGCATCTGTTGCGAACAATATACAATCAAATCCATCTCCAGTCGCTTTAACGATTTGCTCATAATTTGTGTATCTGTATCATTATATCTGTGTCTGTATCAATATATATCTTTTTTGAAATATATACTGATCAACCAAAAAACGCGAATTTTTCACCATAGCGCTTTTCTTCGTAAATATGCTTTAATCCGGGTTATTTTGGCGTCATTTATTAGAAAATGTTATGAAAAGTGTGTTATGTCGTGTGCAAATATAATGTTTAGTATTAGAAATCTCACATCGATGACTTATGCCGTCGTCAGTGACACTAACATCACGGGATATTGAAAGTGAAATGGGGAGCATCTGCAGAGGACACAGCTGAAAGTCAACCAATGTGCAGTGTCACTTGGGTCCGTGTGCATGAAAATCCGGCCTGTTTGGTCTTGACCTACTTTTCGTTTGTCAAAGGCACCTAAATAATCAACATGACCTACACACATGAAAATCAAAAGTTCTTTATTTTAGGTTATCGGCCATATTTACCTAATCAAATGAATATGGGTCTCTCTGTGTCAGTCACTGGAGCATAAAAAATGGTTTGAAAGTAATTCACATTAAATCAAATAAGATTTATTAAGAAAATGATGAGCACCGGAAGTTATGGTTCTCTAATGAATTTTTCGAGTCAAATTTTGTTTGAAGCAGTTAATAACATTAGAGGCAATCCACACAACTTGTGTGTTAAAACATATCACAGAAAACTTGCTTCACAGAGTGTGTCCAATTTTGCTTATTTTCACCACTAATGAAACCCTGTGTACTCCAAGGGTGATAACTCATCCAATTTTTGGTGTGAAGGTAGCTCAGACAGTAGGGTGAACATCTGAAGTAAGCAACAAATAAAATTTTCTTGTTTTGCTCTCAGGGTGGCTCTACACTTACAGATACTTTTCGCGTTTTAATGGAAGTCATCATAGTAATCAAAACAAAACTATTTTGCCTCTATTTCATAACAAACGTTTTGAACTGATTTGCTTTCTTTCGGTTTCATTTTCTAATGCACACTTCAGTTTTGTTTTGTTTCCCCATTTTTAAGTCCCTTCTATTTATAGAAGGGTCTCTTTAGGATGGGTCGCTGTAGGGTGAATTTAATAGCATGTCCATGATGTCAAAGGCGGGCAGGCATTAACCTCTGGTCACATTATGCAGTCAAATTTGGCCAGTTGAGGTAGTAAGAGGACCGGTGTTTTTAAAAATAATTTTTTGCCTCGTTTAAAAATTTGTAGTAGGGCTGAATGTTGGAATTTGCTGGAAATGTCCGGTTAGCTGAGAGGAGACATGTTTGGTGCTTTGATTCATACCAGCCTGAGTGTATCCAATGGAGAATTGTGGGCCTATGTTGAGTTGCCGTTGACGTAGTGATTTGAGGAGCACGCTGATTTCAGCTGTGCTTGGGTGTGGGGTTGGTAAGGAACCAGTTTCATAGCCAAGAAATGAGACGGGTGATGTGCTGTTTTTTTGTTGTTGTTTTTTTTTTTTTGCATTTTGTACATGGCAAATGTGCAACTGGTGGGCGGTAGTGTTTTTTTTAGGGACTGAATTGAAAAATTAGGGGTTGACTGGGACTGACTAAGGCTAAGAGACTGGACAGTACGGAAACGGCACTGTAGTCCGTGACCTGAAGTAACAAGATAAAAATTACGTCATGTCCGGTTACGCTAACCTCGCTGCTGAACGTACATTTGGCGCGAAGCGCCGTATGTGCGCATGTATGTATGTGTATGTGTGTGTGTGTGTGTGTGTGTGTGTGTGTGTGTGTGTGTGTGTGTGTGTGCGTTGTGTGTGTGCGCGCGCGCGCGTGCGGCGTATGTATGTAAACAAGAGAATTAATGTCCGATACTGCTGTACGCACAAGCTTGAAACTTGTCGAAATACTTTATTCAAGAAGTGGTTAAGACAGCCTCCGAGTATATTGTAATTGGTTGTCTCATTGAGGACATAAAAGACCGGTTATAAAGTCGGTTGACCTAGATACTTGAAATTGTGCATATAGCTAGTTTGGAGAAAGACATTGGATGAGTTCGTTAGCCAGCTTTGTACCCTTTGAACTTCTTCAGTAAAAAAAAAAAATAATTTTCTTTAAAAAAAAATGTAAAACAGTAAAAAAAATCTTGACATCTGGAGAAAGTCAGACAGTGGCGGTAACGTAAAAGAAGCAGCTCCGTCACCACACAGACATACTCTAAATACGACGTAATTCTCATTCTCTCTCTCTCTCTCTCTCTCTCTCTCTCTCTCTCTCTCTCTCTCTCTCTCTCTCTCTCTCTCTCTCTCTCTCTCTCTCTCTTATACAACAAAGTGCCCGACGTCACTGTTTTACTTTCACAACCCCAACCCTTTCATATATTTGGATTTACTGAGTCTAGACTCAGGGAACATATTAGTAACGCCTCGATCTCCATTTGTAACTATACTGTATTCCGTAGAGATGCATCATCCCCCGGTCATACCGGTATAGCTGTGTACATTCATAATTCTATCCGCCAGTATGTTACCCGCCGCATGGATTTAGAGTCTTGTCACGTTGAAAGTTTATTTCTTGAATTGAAATGTGACAAATCTTCCCCCACACTAATTGGATTTATTTATCGCACCCCTTCAGCCACATTCTCATGGTATGATGATTTTGTCGCCATGATGGATAAGGTGCAACAACGTCACAACAAAGATATACACCTTCTAGGCGATTTTAATATTGACCTGCTAAAGACTGGTAATGCGGCGTGGAATTGCACCACCTCATTATTTGGCCTGCAGCAGATGGTTCGGTCTCCCACTAGAGTTTCTTTGTCATCCGCCACATTAATTGACCACATCTACACTACAAATGCACCTGCTGTCACACACGTCCATGTGCCGAATGTTGCCATTAGTGATCACTTTCCTACTTGTTTTAATCTTTCAGTTAAACGTGATAGACCCCAGCACAAACACCACACTACCATCACATACAGGTCTTACACAAAGTTCAACACAGATGACTTTCTTCATGACCTCTCACTCACGCCCTTTCACCTTATTTTATAACACTTATGATCCCAATGAAGCCCTCTCGCTTTGGTACAAGCTATTTCTTTGGGTCCTCGATAAACATGCCCCACTCAGGACTAAACGCGTTAAACACCCTACCCTTCCGCCTTGGTTGTCAAAGGACATCATTCACGCAATGAAAAAAAGAGATGACTTAAAGCGGCAGAAAAAGTTTGCGGATTTTAAGAAACAACGTAATCTTGTAAAATCCTTAGTTAGAAAAGCACAGAAAACGCTTGCGGAAAAAGTTATCGCAGAGGGTAAAGATACCCGAAGTGTCTGGAATGCAATCAATTTGTTTACAAAGAAGAGGAGTTCCATCAATGCTGCTACCTCTCCAGGCATAACTCCAGACGACTTCAATTCCCACTTTTTAAATATTGCTGAGTCCCTTGTACAGTCTTTTTCCAGTGGCACTGATAGTTACAGTTGTTCTGATAAACTGCGCACACACTGTGAGTCTGCAACTGGTGCGTCATTCTCCATACCTCTTATGACAGTGTTTGAAGTAGGTAAATATATTTCTACTCTAACCAGTAAATCGTGTGGCCTGGATGGAATAAACAACATGGTACTGAAATTGTCCCTTCCATACACAGCTGACACCTTGACATTTATATTCAACCTTTCTATCAAGCAGGGTATTTTTCCAGATGCCATGAAAGATGCTAAAGTTGTCCCCATTCCCAAATGTACAGATCCCAAAGGTCCAAACGATTTCCGTCCTATTTCAGTGTTATCACTATTATCGAAGCCACTAGAAAGACACGTTCATAAGCACCTACTCCAATTCTTGGAGAATCACCGCCTCCTCGTATCTCTTCAGTCCGGTTTTAGACCTAAACACTCATGTCATACTGCCCTCGTTCACATTGTTGACTCTTGGCTCTCATCAATAAACAATTCCAAAATAAATGGTGCAGTTTTTCTGGACCTAACCAAAGCATTTGATTTAGTCGATCACAACATTCTTTTAGAGAAACTTTCAGTATATAAGCTTGATTCGAACTCTATAGCTTTTTTCTCCTCCTACCTCAGTAACCGCCGACAGAAGGTGTACTCAAACGGAAGGTATTCGAAAGAAGGTATAGTCAGGCACGGAGTCCCCCAAGGATCTATCCTAGGGCCTCTTTTATTTTCTTTATTCATCAATGACCTACCTCTTTCCATCTCAAATCCTGAGGTTAAATGCGAACTCTTTGCTGACGATTCAACGCTGCATACATCTGACAAACGTGAAACGACGTTAAACTGTATCCTCCAGCAAAGTCTCGATGAAGTATCAGATTGGTGTACGCAAAATTGCATGCTAATCAGTACTTCTAAAACCAAAAGCATGTTGATAACAACCCGCCAAAAGCGTCAGCTACATCCTGCCCCTCTGAAACTGTCACTTGGCAATAAACCTATCCAACAAGTATCCAGGCACCGCCTACTGGGAGTTGTAATTGACGACCAGCTGAATTGGTCGCCGCATATCGACAGTTTGTGCAAAACCTTGTCCAGGAATGTATTTCTGCTATCTAAACTTAGACATATTCTTAGTACAAAGTGCTGTACATTGTTCTTTCACGCACATATTAAAAGCCACTGTGACTATGCATCCTCTTTGTGGGACGAATGCAGTGAACTTCATTTTAAAAAACTAAACTCGCTGTATCGTCGTTCAATTAAGTTAATTATTCCTAACCCTAGTTCCACGGACGAGAAAATAAAATCTCTTGGCCTGCTTACACTGAAGGAACAACTCAAATTTAACAAATGCGTCCTCATGCACAAAATATTCCATTATCAAGCCCCGGAATATCTGCGCATGATATTTAACTTCAGCCCTCGGCATCACCTACATACGAGGAATGACTTGCTTCACTTACCCCGCCCACGGATAGATCTCTACAAGTCAAGCCTTCTATTTTCTGGTAGTTCTGTCTGGAACTCATTGCCATTAAACATTAAATCATTTTCCGATAAAACCCATTTTAAACGTGCATTGCACACTCACTTCCAATCAGCGTGACTTCACAGTTTGCCATATAAGAATAATACTGCTGATAACACGTAAACGTCAAATAATTTTCTCTTTCTCCTTACATTTGCTAACTGATCATCTATTGTCTTGTCGGTGTCTCTATACGCTCTTGATGCTGCTGATTTGATGACACTGTCTTAGATGAGTATAATATTAATGCTGTGCACGCGTTTCGTTCTCTTGCTTTTTTGCATCGGAGGCAGTTACAAATTCTCCATTGTCATTTTTATTCCTCCTTTCGATGATTCCCCCATTGTTCCCCCCCCCCCCCCCCCCCCGTAGTTTTGCTTCCTCATCTTATTTTTATTATTATTATTATTATTATTATTATTATTATTATTATTATTATTATTATTATTTGCATGCTGTGTTTCTTTTCGTGTTGTGTTCTCTTTTGTGTACAGGACAGCTTGTAAGACAGGCATTGAGTTGCCTAATGGCTTTATCCTGAATAAAAAAAGATTCATCATCATCTCTCTCTCTCTTTCACACATGCGTGCATCTCCAAGAGGCTTAGATCCTCATGCGCCCGGAGGGCGCATGAACATCTATGCCTCTTGAGGATATTTGGAGCGCGCGCGCGCACGCTCACACGCACATGCATACACACACATCGACGCGCTATCAGAAGAGCATGCAGGTGTATCTAGTATAATTATCATGTAGCTAGGTAAAGTTAATCTGATATTACACAAATTATAGCAAGACTGAAATCGTACCATGAAATTCTAGTTTTGTCACCATTTTCTCGAGTCTTGAAGCGAAAGCGAAACTCATATCACGTTAAATATAAAATGACGTAAAAACAAACAAACAAACAAACAAAAAAAACCGTCATGACAAATGACGTTTGACAAACAAATGACGCGTATGCACTGCGCGCGCCCCATATAGGGTTCACTATGACGCATTGGCACATCTGCGAGGCTTTTTCAAAAGGAGATATTTCAACATCAGAATCAAGTCAAAGACAAAAGGTAAAGACCCTTGCCATCGAAGACGGCTCTCATATAGAAGGGACTTTGTGGGTTATGGTTCAACCCATCTTGTCAGTTTTTAGAAACAAAGCAAAAATTCACTTAGCCACGTAACAACTAATACATGGCAAGAAAGTAGTGAAGAACCGATACATCAGCAAAAATGGCGTAGGTTTCATTTCTGTTGTTGTGGTTGTTGTTGTTGATACTGCTGCTGCTGCTGCTGCTGATGATGATGATAGTAATGCTGATGATGATGATGCAAAATGTTCTGACTACGCTTGCTGTAGTACGCTTGACACATCGTCTGCTTCGGCGACAACCCACCTGAACAATGGGGAGACAGTCCATGTGCGGATCTGTCAAGGCTCTATGCTGTACGGACAACGCATCACGGCGTTTTCAGGAATTAAAAATTTCGCCCAAGTAAACGAGGAATGGGCTGTCTGAACACGATCCACGTACATGTAGGGCCGGATCCGGGGGGGGGGGGAGGGGGTGCTTTGGTACTACAGCACCCCCCCCCCCCCCGGCTTAAAAAAAAATACTACCAGGCCACAACATGCTGCGAGAAAAGAGGGGGGTGGTTTAATGTTATTGCAGCATCCCCCCCCCCTCCCCCGGTTTTAGGTATCTTCGGACCCTGGAAGCACCCCCCACCCACCCACCCCCACCACCGCTTTCCGATTTCTTCGGAGCCTGGAAGCACGCGCCTCTTCTCCACCCCCCCCCCCCCTTCCGCCCTGCTTTTCGATTTTTCCGGACTGGAAGCACCCGCCTCTTCTCCGTCAACCCCCCCCCCCCCCCCTCGCTTTTCGATTTCTCCGGACCCTGGAGGAGCACGCGCCTTTTCACTCTCCACCCCCCCCCCCCCCCCTCTTTCGGACCCTGGAAGCACGCGCCATTCGCTCCTGAACAGTATACAGTTTTTATATTGTCGTTCAGCAGATTGATCCGGCGCTGACATGCTTAATGCTTAACACATTTACTCTTAGACCCTTCGGCAATACGGAGGAAAAGTCAACACGACCCAACTACAAGAGACATAGATCCACATGAGCCCCCGCAGTTGCGGGGGCTCATGAGGATCTATGTGTCTTGTTGAACCCACTTTGTATCCATGTTTCTTGAACGGCAGGGACTATTTGGCGTCGGGACGAACAACGTTTTCAGAAACACAATCTGCGACCAGTAGCAGTAAAGGGGTTAAGATAGTCTATCGGGAAATGGATTAGCCCATGATAGTTCAAGATTAGTGCCGAATTAATTTGATGCCTGAGATCAACCCTCTGATCAGCAATGATAGTTCAAGATTAGTGCCTGGTGCTCGGGATCAGCCATGCTTAGTTATTTGATGTAGTACCGTATTAGTTTTCCAGCACGCCATGAAACTAACCCTTGAACTATCATTTTCGATCCACCTGCCATGGCTGGTAAAGCTTTTTCATTTCATGAAAACATTTAACCCCCCTAAAAGATACATACCAAAATTTGTGAAAGTCATTAATGTTATTATATGTGACATTGTTAACTCATTCAACTCCGACACGCCACGGCAAGACATGGATCGAGCGTGACAGTTCAAGGGTTTGTGCCAGAATAGCTTGGCGCCCATAGGCGCCAAGCTATTCTGGCACAACCCTTGAACTATCACGCTCGATCTGTTTCCTGAAGAATAAAATACAGTCTTCAAGGGGGGCAACTTCAAAATTTGCGGATTTCGGTCTTGGTGCGGAATGAGTTAACTCCTTCGATCATTTCCGGTGTACGCAGTTTATGTTTTTGAAATCATGATCAAGCAAATCTAGTATCTTCAACTCTCCAAGAAACATGGGTAACATGCAACTGCGGGCACACATAATGATCTATACCTCGTTCAGTCGATTTCTACAGAAAAGGGCTTAACCCATTCAGCCCTGACGCACTACAGCAGGAGTTGGGTCGACCATGATAATTCAAGGGTAGTGCCAGATTAGCTTGGCGCCTGTCGGCGCCAAGCTAATCTGGCACTACCCTTGAATTATCATGGTCGATCCATCTCCTGCAGCTGGTGCATAGTCATTAGATGACGCCTCTTAAAATTTGGGAAATGCGGCCGTCGGACTGAATGAGTTAAAACTGCCGCCCAGTTTCAAGTCTTATATTCCTTCCAAAGATTCTTGAGAGAATTGTTCTTGCCCAAAGTTTGAAGCAAGTAAGCTCTGATATTCTGTTTCTTCTCGTTCCTACTGTTCAAACTACAGATCATGGTCAGCGCGCTTTTGTTTATCAAGTCCCAGTGTTGTGGAATACACTTCCTCTTGAGGTCAGTAACAGTGAGTCTGTCTGTGGCTTCAAGAGGTCGTTGAGAACTCATCTCTTCAAGCTTTGCTTTGAAAAACCGCCAGTGTTTAATGCCTTAGTTTAAGTCCCTTTAAAAGTGCAGTCGTTATGGCGTGGATTGAATGTTAAATGTGACATATGTATCATAAATGAGAAATACAGGATAAGCAAAGCAATCCATTTTCTGTGGCATTTCGAAATGTTCACATAGACACGTGATATGGAACTGAACATGTTCCAGAGTGCGTTGCTAACACTACAGAAAACATACATAAACCAAGTTGAAACCGTAAATATACATCATAAATATAAGAAATTAGGGATAAGCGATTGAATTACGTTTTGAATTCTCAGTTAACCCATTTAGCTCCGCGGCCGCATTTCTCAGATGTTGAAGGTGACACCTATCGACTATGTACCTGTTAGAAGAGACGGGTCGAAAATGATAAATCAAGGGTAGTGTCAGATTACCTTTAGCGCATGTTGGCGCCAAGCTAATCTGGCAATATCCTTGAAATTTCACCATCGATTCTTATCCTGCTGTAGAGAATCGGGGCTAAATAGGTTAAATGCATTTTATTACATTTTTAATCCTCAGCGGGAGATGGGTCGACCATTACAGCTCAGGAAAGGTCAGTGCTTGGTTATCTGTGTGCGTGATGTGTCAGTAATGATGAATACATACATGCAGTCGGTTCTGCAAAGTGAACATAATGTGAAATGTTAAGCAACGCTTCCAGACGTGCGATTTACAACTTCCCTTATTCGAGTAACAGTAGGAGCCGACCATCTTCTGTAAGAGACATGGGGTCTCACGAGCCCTGCAGGGGCTTATATGAATCTATGTCCCTAGCAGGCTTAATGATCTGGAGAAGGTACTGCTTTCAAGTTTCCCGCAGTTCATGTATCGTGTCAATACCGACCGAAGCTACAGATCTATCTCCTGGTATACTCGATATATCTCCCGATAAACTCTGTACATCACCGCACGCGTCTGTACCGTCTGATATTACACGATATCCCCGGAAATACGCGATATAGCTCCCGATATTCTCAAGGTATCACCACACAAATTAGAATATTCATGATGCATTATTGTCCGTTTTCGGTTGCACTGGAGTAATCCGTGCGTGTCCAACAAAGCTGGGACCGGACACGCCGACGACAGTACGGCGCATGAGGCGGAAGAGGAAACAGAAGCAAAATTCAAACAGCTCCGCCACTGTCAGCAGACTGGCTCCCATAAAGAATCCCATCTGGCCCCCGATCGTTCCTGTATTGAAAAAAAGAATGGCGAGAAGTGTTAGGCTATGAATGCAAAATTGCTGTGAAGTCACGAAGAAGTACACATGTAGAAGCCAGCCTCGGTATTACGCGCTCCAGTATACCGCGGTATCGGAGAAAGCGCGCAAAGGTCTGTGCCTCCTTCCTGGATGCGCGGACAGATGTGCGCGGGCCAGCAAAGGCTGACGTCAGCCCGAGGACCTTTTGCTTACCAAGTCGCTTTCTTCACGTCGATGTAGATTCAGCACTACAATCGCGAATGAGAAGGTCTTCTTCTTCTTCTCGAACGCAGTCACACTTGGAGCTTGGCTCTCAAAAAGAAATCTGCGGTCTTCTGTAGCGCCTCCACAGGCCAGTACAGTTTCTCATGTAGAGTGGCGGGCTTTGGCCATATCTCCTCCCTCAGCAGTTGGTGGTTCCCACAGTCCTGGAGGATGTGCTCTGTGGTCTGCTCTGCTTCTCCACAAGGGCACAGGGGAGATGGCACGAGGTGGAAGCGTCTGTGCAGGTGGAAATTGAGTAGGTTTTACCTGGTCCTCACACGGAAGATGGTCACCTGCTCTTGTCTGGACAGCTGATGGTAACTGTTTAGGGGCCGTTGTGGTGGTCTGTACACAGACTTAATGATGGTCTTCATCTCTGTGAAGCTGACTCCATTTTCATCTTGTTCTTCCTCTGCGCCCACTTTTGCCATTCTGTCAGCTTCTTCATTGCCGTAGATGCCACAGTGTGAAGGGATCCACTGCAGCACCAGTCTGGTGCACTTGGTGTTTTGCAGTGCCTCTTGTAGACGTGGCAGTTTGCTTGCTGTTGCTGCCTCAAGGACAGACATGGCATCAGTCAGGAAGACAATCTGGGCATCAGGGTCTGCAGTGCCACTAAGGATGTTTGCAGCGCGGACCAGGGCTTCCACATCAGCTCTGTAATGTGTGCAGTGAAGGCCTGTTGGTACTGCCTCTGCCTGCCTTTTCCGTTTAGGTACTGAATGTACGCTCCAGCCCCTCCATTCTGAACTGCATCTGTGGCTGATCCGTCGGTGTATGCCCGTATCCATGCTTCTTGGGGATACTTTTCTTCGAGCATGGCCAGTGTCAGGGATTTCTTGCTCACAGTGCTGTGCTCATTTGTGGTGGTGATGTAGGGTGCCGTGGAAGAGATGGTGATGTTTTCTGGCTTACTTTCCCAGGGTGAAAGGTCGCTAGCAGGATTCAGAGCCTCTGCCTGCGCAGTGAGCTTTGCCTGGTGTTTTCTCTGCAGTGCTCTCGTCTCCTTCACAAAGCTTGATCTTTTCAGTCTCCCTGAGGCTGGTTGTTTCATCCTGGCGTTCATAGGATGGTCTTTGGAAGACTTGTCCTTTGTAGACTGTATCAAGGCTTTGCAATGAGGCGGTCTGCTTGTACTTCTCCAAGATACCGCGATACACTGAGGCTGACCTGTATGCCACAGGAATCGACAGTCTGCCATGAAACGGTAAGAAATCGTCAAACGTTTAGCTGTTTAGGCAACCTGCTATCATAAGTGATCACTTGTCATTTGCGTCAACCTATTTCGGAGCCAGAGATCCTATTGGAGCGACAGCGATTCAATATATACGTTGGCAACCTGTCCAACGCAACCACTTTCTACAGCTCGTCGGCCGGTCGCTTTATGCAGGTTCGGCTTTTTATCGTGAAAAGCATGATCGATTTTCAATTCTTTATGCTCAAGACTGCATTCTGAGGATGTGTATTTACCCATGGTCTGGCTTTGTGCGTGAAACATACGATCGATTTTCGATCCCGGCTTTCGATTAAAGACTGAGTTGTTAGGAGGCGTACTTACCCATGATAGTGATGTAGGTGTACACGGCCTCGTGAACGACCTCCTGCAGTAAGAGCTTGTCCAGGTAGATACGGATCTCCATGTAGTTCTCCCTATAGGGGGAAATCAGGTACACATTCACCCACAAAGCACTGACAGGCTACGGCAGGATGTGGATCGACCATGATAGTTTAAGGGCGGTGTCGGAATATTCCGAGACCACCCTTGAACTATCATGGCTGAGGTGTCTCAAGAGCACGGAATCTGAGATAATAATTGTGCGAACGAATATCTTCAATAAGACCCCACACACACACACACACACACACACACACACACCCCAAATAAAATTATTTTCTAAGCGTGTAAAATGCAACAGAATTCCCCACAAAGAAAGGAACACGTTTAGAAATTACAATACGGAACAATACTGCTGTACTTGTCCTTTCTAAACGCGTTCCTTTTTTTGTTGGGGCTTTTTCTGAGCTGTAATCTACAAGCATCTTTTGGGTCATCCTTCAAGCGTTGACCCCTTGACTTTTTCTGAGCAGTAATCTACAAGCATCTTCTGGGTCATCCTTCAAGCGTTGACCCCTTGACTTTTTCTGAGCAGTAATCTACAAGCATTTTCTGGGTCATCCTTCAAGCGTTGACCCCTTGACTTTTTCTGAGCAGTAATCTACAAGCATTTTCTGGGTCATCCTTCAAGCGTTGACCCCTTGACTTTTTCTGAGCAGTAATCTACAAGCATCTTCTGGGTCATCCTTCAAGCGTTGACCTCTTGACTTTTTCTGAGCTGTAATCTACAAGCATCTTCTGGGTCATCCTTCAAGCGTTGACCCCTTGACTTTTTCTGAGCTGTAATCTACAAGCATCTTCCGGGTCATCCTTCAAGCGTTGACCCCTTGACTTTTTCTGAGCTGTAATCTACAAGCATCTTCTGGATCATCCTTCAAGCGTTGACCCCTTGACTTTTTCTGAGCTGTAATCTACAAGCCACCGCCCAAAATAGAACTCAGTGGAGAGCACTGTCTGTTGCTGCTGCCTTTCAGTCCCCCCAACGCCCAGTTCGGGCAAGGGACTGATGATGATGAATCTACAAGCATCTTCTGGGTCATCCTTCAAGCGTTGACCCCTTCTATGCCACTGTACGTACATTTTCTGAAATCTTTTTTCATTCAGCGGCCAAGAACCAAAACCGTACAAGAAACATAGATGCAAATTGGCCTCAGCAAGAGGCATAGATCCTCACGAGCCCCTGCAGTCGCGGCGGCGCATGAGGATCTATACCTCTTGCAGATGGATCATGTTCATTTGTTCTCGGCAGTGAAGGGGTTGAACTCCGACCAAAAATGCGAAGGAATAGCCGACAAAGAAAAGAACAAGCTTTTATTTTTTTAAAAAAGGTTGGCCCTTTCTAAACGTGTTTCTTTCTCCGTTAGATATTTCCTCGAGCACGCAGTCCTTTTGCTTACTCTGTGATTTTTTTTTTCTCCACCGTTTGCTTAATAATTGGGCGATTCCCAGCACCTACGATATTCTGACTAGCTTGTGCCAGTGAAACACCGAGAAGTACTCTAGAAGTAGTGCGCATGGCTGTTGGTAGTTAGTTATTTGGGTTTAACGCCGAGCAGACAACTAAGGCCATCTCACGGCGGCTTGGCCGTTGGATTATAAAAATGCCGATTGCCAGTTCCCAGTGAACAAAAAGGCCATCGGGCCGATGTCGGCCGCCGTTGGCCCGCGCACGGCCGTGTGCGAGCCAACGGCGGCCCGATGGGCTTTACGCAGAGGTTGTCCTTAATGGGCTGCACCGGTTTTCACGTGTGTACTGGTCTGTGATTTTGGACCTTTCGCCTCTAGAACCGTAAGATCCAAAATCACAGACCATCAAAGCCCAGGTTTTGTTGTTGTTGCTTTTGGTGTTAGTGGAGGTATTGGTGGTGGTGGTGTTTTTATTATTTTTTTTTTTTAATTCTGTTTTCATTTTTATGTGTTTTACTTTGTTTTGTTGTTGTTGTTGTTGTTGTTATTTACCTGACTCCGTTGTCTGGCAGAATATGCATGGCCTGCAAGGTTTTTGTGGCCACGGCGGAGGGGAAATAGGCGGAAGAGATTCGTGCGTCGTACTCCGTGTATTTGCACGGCCGTGGACAGTTGCACTTGTTTTCCGCACTCACATTGAAGTACACGCGCTCTTAAACACGCACACACACACACACACACACACACACACACACACACACACACACACACACACACACACACACACACACACATACACACACACACGAATTAACCCCACTGACATTGTAAACATTACTGGTGGCTACCTACGATTTAACCCGATCAGTGCCGAGAAAAATTGAACACACCCAACTTCAAGAGGCATAGATTCTATGCCTCGTGCTTACACCACTTTGTATCCATGTTCCTAGGACAGCTAGGGTTTGTTGATGTTGAATTGACGAAGACTGCAGCAACAGTTTTCCGCAATGGGCACTGACCGGTTTAAAACATTGCAACAGTTTTCCGCAATGGGCACTGACCGGTTTAAAACATTGCAACAGTTTTCCGCAATGGGCACTGACCGGTTTAAAACATTAATAAAATTTTGAAACAAATGAACAAGAAACTAGCACAGTGACTTCAAACGTACGAATGTGTTCACAACGCTAAAATAAACACGAAAGAAAGAACTGGTCAGAGAATAGCCATAGGACAAAACTGCTGAACTCCTTGACTGTTACTGACGATATAGTTCTACAGAAAAGACACGTTACTCAGCATTTTGTCTGTGTTTTGGTTGGTTGGCCGATTGGTTGGTTTGGTTGACATCCCCATACACAATGCTGCACATAGCAGCCATATGATTAGAAGCTGCGTGATGTATTTCACATCTGTCTTGCATCCTGGCTTGCGGTCGTTACTTTTTGCTTAACCCCTTCACTGTCGAGAAAAAGTGAACGCGATCCAACTGCAAGAGGCGTAGATCCTCGTGAGCCCCCGCGACAGCGGGGCTCATGAGGATCTATGCCTCTTGCTGAGACCACTTTGTTTCCGTGTTCTCCGACAGTTGCGGTTCAGTGAACATAGATTTCAGAAACAAAATGTGCGTACGCTTGCAGGAAAAGGGTTAATTGCTCTACGCCGGCAGTGTGGGGTGGGGTGGGGTGGGGTGGGGTGGGGTGGAGGAGAGGGGAGGGAGTGGGGAGAGAGCGACTTTCCAGAAGGGGCAGTGTAGGCAAAACCGCCAACTATACTGCAAATGTGTCCTAGACTTAAGAAATTTGGCAGTTAAGTACAGTTCTTAATGCAGTTTCGATTGGTACTATTCAGTTTTGTGTGACCGTTAATAAAATGGGAGACGACTCTTACATGCACTTTTAAGCTTTAGAGAGATTACAGCCAAAGCTTGTTTTATGGAATGAAAATGTGTTTTACTAGAACGGGATGACAAAGTGACTGGATGTAAATAATACACACGTTTTGTCCGTTTGTACATTGGGATGTCAGTTATCGGCAGTTATAACGGTCATATCGTTTTTTTGACGATGGTAAACGTTGATACAGGTGTTTTCTCTAAGACTGTTTCGCCTGAGGCGCCAAGCTATTCTGGCACCACCCTTGAACTAAAATCATAGTGGCAGATCTATCTCTAATCTGTGACGTAGCCGTCATATGACAAAGAAAACCAACAAAACATTAGCATCAGGATGTATGTTACGTTTGTGGTTGGTGTTATTCTTTTGAGAGTATGTGAGTGTTGATCATAGGAAAGATCCGACATTCATCTGAGTTATATTGGATAAAAATTACATACATTTTAGTATGATTCATTTTCTTTTGCACGGAGAACTGCGATCAATTTTTGTTGTGACGCGTATTTTCGCTACAATGTTGTAAAGTTTGACCTACATTAGACTGGAAGGTTCGGGCAGGGTCGACCGGAAATATGGCGTCAAGTAAACATGTTTTGCTACAGTTAGCGACATTTACGGACTGCACGGATTTTCCGTGACTGATACACCCAGATGGTAGTGAAAATTTGTAGTCAGTTCTAGGGTGTACTTTTTCATGAATATAAATGAGTTTTGGTTACGTTTTCTTTTCTGATTGTTCTGGAAATCTGTAAGTATAAAATTGATTGATTGATTGATTGTACATTGCTTAACGTCCCGACAGCAACAAGGCTTTCTCAGGACGTGCCTGCACTGCTTGTGAAAAAAAAATAAACAGAACATTGAATGTATGTCGCCAGCCAGTCAAATACGTTAAATAAACCTAACACATGGGGGCCTAATTAAAGCTAAGACCATTTAGCAACACGCACCCAATATCAAAAGCTACAGGCAGTGCAGACAGTAGGGAGAGTTTTAAAAAAAAGGCAAATACAGGTGAATGGACAAAGGGTAGACAGAAACACATGCCCCAGAATAGAGAGGAAAACCCACCTGTGGGGCTTACCAGGGTGACCCTGGGAACTAAAAAGTAGTTAACCCCACCCAAGTCCCCCAGGGCAGACCCGGGTGGGGGAAGTATAAAAAGGCGTGTTAGCGAATTATGTGTGTACATTGTATGCCGAGAGACGCAGTGTGTCAAAAGTGTTGATGCATTGTAGAGGAGACAGTGTATCAGTGTTGGTGCATTGTATGAGAGATGCAGTGTATCACAGTTGTGGATGCATTGTAGAGAGACAGTGTACCAAAGTGTAGATGCATTTGTGGACGCATTGTGCTGAAACTACATCGCCAGAATAAAGTATTATTGGAACTGTTACTACAGTGTGGTCTACAACCTTGTGCCGCGTGTGACGAGTTGAGCTGAGTGAAGTTTTTTTACAAGAACTCTACGTGCGTGCGTCTGGTGTGATTGTATCATACTACGACTACGACTACCACGTAACATTTGGCACCTCCGACGGGACTTCTTGAGTTGGCTCAGTGGAAATGCGGGTAGCCGGAGACAACAACCAGCAGTGAAACTCAGAATTGCCGACATCGGAATTGGAGACATTCCTGAGAATTGAAAAGGAATGCGGACTGGAGGGAACTCAGCTCCTGGAGTTTGTGAAGGAGAGAGAGAAGGAGAGACTGGAGACATAAAAGGAGAAAGAAGAAAAGAGATTACAGCGAGAGAAGAAAGAGCCAAAGAGCGTGAGATCAAGAGACAGCGAGAAGAGGCAGAGAAACAGCGAGAAGAGGGAGAAAAACAGCGAGAAGAGGCTACGACTACTACGTAACAAATATAATGGATGTGTTCCGGAACCCCTGCAAATCCTTAGTGCCCTATAACTGACCACTGATATCCAGTACTTTAACGGGCCGTTATTCAGTTTTATCATAGTGCTAAATTTGTCAGTATTGAAAGTGTGTATGCATATGTGACGTCAAAAGGCACATATGCCTGCAGAGGCTCATGAGCATTTACGTCTCTTGCAGGTTGGACACACTCTGGTGATTTCCCAATGCGCAAAAGGCCGGCGGCCGACGTCGGCCCAATCGCCTTTGGGCACTCCACATAACAAGATGTACACTGACCATGGTAGTTCAAGAGTGGTGCCAGAATAGCTTGGCGGAGCCACATAACAGACCGGCGTTACTGGCACTCGCTTTAATGTGATGCTATACCGACAGGCTTCTGTAGAACACACACACACATACACACACACACACACACACACACACACACACACACACATATACACACACACACACACACACACACACATACACACACACACACACATACACACACACATACACACACACACACACACACACACACACACATACACACACACTACACACACACACACACACACACACACACAGCAAACAAAAATTCTTTTCTGATCGACTTCAGCGTTAGTTGGCCCGCGCACTGCCGTGCGCGGGCCAACTAGAGCTGAAGTCTACCAGAAAGGTTTTTCTCCGTGTTTTTGCTTGCATACCATAGACTTGACCGCGTTAAATCCGATTTCGCGATATTCTGATGCGTGTAATACTGCGGTGGACACGTACATCAATCTCTTTGCTACATCCGGCAAGGTTCATGAAAATATGTGCCTCTTGCATATTGAATGCATCTCGATGATTGTATACATTAATTACTCCATTCTGCCTGGGTTCGTGCGAATCTGTCTCTTGCCGATGGAACAGGCTGTTGTGATTTTATCCTTTTTTGTTCTTTAAAAAAAAAAAAATTGTATCAGTCGATCAGCTACGTATTATTTACCTGTTGTAGTCTCGTAACACTGGTAAAATGTCTTCACAGTACACATCGGAAGCGACGAGTTTTCTAAAAACATACATTAAAAAATATTCATTCAACCGCTTTTTTACTAACCCAATCAATCAATCAATCAATCAATCAATCAATCAATCAATCAATCAATCAATCAATCAATCAATCAATCAAGCAAATATTCATTCTTTCTTTCGTTCGTTCGTTCGTTCTTTCGCTCATTCGTTCGTTCGTTCGTTCTTTCGCTCATTCGGTCGTTCGTTCATTCGTTCGTTCATTCAGTCATTCATTCAATACATTAAAGAGCTGTATAAAAATTAAACTGAATTATAGAGATGTCTTTTCATATTGATACTTCTAAAGAGTCATTTCTTCCCCCGTAATATTATACAAAGTGTTATCGGTTGCTATGTTTACATAATCAAGACATAAGAGGTGACTGCCAAGCGGGTAAAATGCAGACAATAACACAACGAAGAAAGAAGCATGCTTAGAACAGACAGTTACAACTCAGTTCATTAACCCATTCAGCTCTAACGCACTACAGCAGGAGATGAGTCGACCATGATAATTCAAGGTTAGTGCCAGATTAGCTTGGCGCCTGTCGGCGCCAAGCTAATCTGACACTGCCCTTGAATTATCACGGTCGATTCATCTCTTGCAACTGGTGCATAGTCATTAGATGACGCCTCCAAAATTTGGAAAATACGGCCGTCGGGCTGAATATTAAAACAAACAAGAATACACTTCGCTACTTATTTTACGGCATGTGTGCGTGTTCAAGAAGCGAAGCGTATTCTTGTTTGCCTATTTTGAAAGTATTAAAGTACCATTACGTGTACATTTGAAGACACATTTCAGCACCATTTGTGTTTCTTATGCCTTGTCGACACACCTAATGAACTTTAACAGCAGCTGAGACAGGCAGCAAAAGCACACGCGTAATCGCACTTATTTATTCTGCCCAGCCGTTAGTGTGTCAATCTATGTTTAGTTGTTTCTCGTACTACAAAAAGCGTTGTATTTATAGAACGGAGTGGAGTCATTGTCAAATTACTTGATATCGAAAAGACGTGTCGTGCTGAACTGGATTGTCCTGTGTGTAAATGAACCACATCTAGACCTGTGTGTAGCGTTTCGTAAACATCTGTTACAGAAGTGTATCTTTGAACAGTTACGGCGGTAGTGGGCCTTTAATAAACTGTGTTGTGACTCTCCTTTATAAGCGTGCTTCTTTCTTCGTTGGGTTATTCTCTACATATGTTTCCGTCCCTTTTTCTTTCTCTAATACTTCATCTCGCGCACAACTTGAAATAGATACGTATCTGGTAGACCCAAAGCGCAAAAGCCATCAGGCAATTTGCGCACTGGGTAGTCCATGTCTGTCTGTCTAGTTGAACAAAATGTGTAACGACATTAACTCATTCTACCCCAACACCGAAATCCCCAAATTTTGCCATTGTCCTCTGAAGACTGCATTGCAGTGCAGGACTCAGATCGACCATGATAGTTCAAGGGTGATGCCAGAATAGCTTGGCGCCCATAGGCGCCAAGCTATTCTGGCATCACCCTTGAACTATCATGGTCGATCCTTATCTTGCTGTAGTTTGTCTGGGATAGAATGAGTTAAACAAACTGTGTGGTACTTTTTCTTTTTAACCCCTTCGCTGACAGTGATACCCAATTTTGCATCTAAAAATTTACCACCCCACCCGGGTCTGCCTTGGGGGACTTGGGTGGGGTTAGGTATTTTTTAGTTCCCAGGGTCACCCTGGTCAGCCCCACAGGGTGGGTTTTTCTCTCTATTCTGGGGCATGTGTTTCTGTCTACCCTTTGTCCATTCACCTGTATTTGCCTTTTTAAAACTCTCCCTACTGTCTGCACTGCCTGTAGCTCTTGATATTGGATGTGTGTTGCTAAATGGTCTTAGCTTTATTTAGGCCCCATGTTGTAGGTTTATTTAACGTATTTGACCGGCTGGCGACATACATTCAATTTTCTGTTTAGTTTTTTTTTCACAAGCAGTGCAGGCACGTCCTGAGAAAGCCTTGTTGCTGTCGGGACGTTAAGCAATGTACAATCAATCTAAAAATTTACCAACATTCGCGTGAAGAAAGAGACGTAAATCGGACGGAAAATAGGCATAAGAACACAGGACTAACAATAGACATAAATCCTCATAAGCCTTCACTGTCGCGGGGGCTCATGGGAATTTACGTCTGTGCGCTTCGCCCCGGCAGTTAAGGGGTTAACTCATAAGCCACGCATCCGGATGCGGGTCGGACGCGACTGAGTTAAGAGTGTTTTTTTCTTTGTTGGAAATTTGGCAGCCGCCTTTTCTGGCCTAGATTTTGATATTATACGAATCACTGATGAAAACGACAACAACATATACAAGAAAAGATTATACCTGAGTTCAGAATCCCTCTGCACCCGCAGACCTGTGCGACCTCTTCCAACGTACATTCCAGCGTGCACGCGTGGTATGAATATTTATCAGTAAGGCGGAGCTTGTATTCAAAGGAGGCGGAGTCTGTCTCTACACACGGCTCGTCGCCAAACGCCATGTACGGCTTAGGAAGAAACTTGAACTGTCAATAATAATTTTAAAAAAAAAACACCTTCTGTTCAACATCTGCTGAGGAGACATTTTATATGCGACAAAGTGTGACAGGAATAATTTAAACCATCCAGACTAAAAAGGTGACTGCCACTGGCGTGTAAAAGGCAAAGAAGAACCCAACGGAGAATGAAACACGCTTAGAAAAGCCAGTTACCACGTTCCTTTTTCGCTGACAAGATACTGAAGTAGCGACTGATCTCTGTACTTGTGTGATTGTCCATTTTGAAAAAGACACAGACAGTTACAACACAATTTATAAATATTTACCCTAAATATTAATACATTGTGTTGTAACTGCCTTTTCTAAGCGTGTTTCTTTCTCTGATCGGTTATGTCTCTGTGAAAGGAAAAAAAAAAGCACATTCAAACACGCATGAGCGTAATTAAAAATTAAAAAATAATTATTAAAAAAAAACCGGGGTGACCCGTGCAACCCAAAAGTAGTTCACCCCATAACAGCAGACCGAGAAGAAGTGAACGCCACCCAGCTGCAAGAGACACAGATCCTCATGAGCCCCCGCGACTGCGGGGGCTCATGAGGATCTGTGTCTCTTGTTAAGACCAATGTGTATCATAGATCCACGTTTCTTGGACGGTTGTGCGTTTGGTTGTTAAAAGAACATAGATGTCGAAACAAACTATTGCGTCCAGTTGCAAGGATTTAATTGAACAGTTGGGCCTGGAACAGCATATCGCATTACAAGTTTCAACCACCGCGAAATTGTTTTCTGTATACACAGAAAAAGGACCAACCCTGCGTCTCTTTCCCTTCCATCGCAATATCAACTGTTTGATGTGTGTCAACCATGACTGATCAAACGTAGTCCCTGAATGGCTTGGCGCCTAGAAAGACACCACGCCAATCAGGCACTACATTTGAGATAGCGAGGTCCCATCACCACCTATGACTATAAGCGCTTTGATAACAGTTAAGAATGTCATGCTTTCCGGGGGTGGGGTGGGGGGAGGGGGGTGGGGGGGGGTGGGGAGAGAGAGAGATTGATTAAAATTAAAATTAAGATTTAATGATTAAATGATTTTTGTCTACCGTATTGAAAATACGGCAGACTTTGAAATGGGGGTGGGTCGGAGCGCATTCTGGAGCATGTACATGCTGTTTTTGGCGTGCGGCGCAGAAATTCTGGCAAAGAAGTAACACGATAAAAATGAGGTCACTTCTAGCTATGCAAACCTTGCTAGAAAACGTGAAAAGCCAGATTTTCATTATATGACAACGAAAACCTCGCTTTTCACAAAAATATACTTACTGTCTTTTGCATCCTAGGGCAGAGAGCTGTGTAGCAACTCTTATTGTCCAGTAAAAGCGTTTCAGTTCAGCGGACTACCCCTCAGCTATCTCATTACAACTAATTAATATCTTCTGACCTGTTCGCGGTATTTGTCAAATGTAAAATGTTTTCGTGCTGAAATTAAACAGAGAACAACCCTTTTAGCACCAACACCCTACAGCAGGAGATTGATTGACCATGACAATTCAAGGGTAGTGCCAGATGATTAGCTTGGCGCCTGAAGGCGCCAAACTAATCTGGCACTACCCTTGAATTATCATGGCCAATCCACCTCCTGCAAGTGGTACATAGTCGTTAACTCATTCTATCCCAAGACCGAAATCCCCAAATTTTGCCGTTATCCTCTGAAGACTGCATTGCAGTGCAGGACACAGATAAACCATGATAGTTCAAGGGTGATGCCAGAATAGCTTGGCGCCCATAGGCGCCAAGCTATTCTGGCATCACCCTTGAACTATCATGGTCGATCCTTATCTTGCTGTGGTGTGTCTGGGGTAGAATGAGTTAAGTAACACTTCCTTAGCGGTCCGTGGCGCAGTGGTTAAGGCGCCTGCCACCAATGCTAAAGGTGCGAGGTTCGATTACGGGTTCCGGCGTCGGATTTTTCTCCTTTAGTAAGTGTCACCGTTAATTCGGGCGGACCGTCGGGGGTTCTTTCTCCGGGTACTCCGGCTCTTCCTCCCCCTCCACTTTGGTATCAGTTTCAGTCCACTTAATCAAATTTCAAATACAAACGATTTTGAATTTCCAAAAACTACACTAGCTCGCTTGAGCTTGCCCTTAGCACCACGTGAATGTTCTGTGTTTATGTACAGTGTGTGAGTGAATGCGCGTGATTCACGTGAGCGTGCTTGTTGGGTTCAGTTCGCGGCGGCGCTTTGAGCCGATTTTCAATTGGGATAAAGCGCCTATTTAATGCGCTTATTATTATTATTATTATTATTCCTAAATTCGGGATATGCACCCGTGGCGCTGAAAGGATTAAGGCCCTTCAATGCCGCTTCGGGCCAGAGGACAAAACCATTTGAGGAATGAAAGCGCGTTACTGTTTTACGTGAGGAACGCGGATTTAGATGGAGCTTGCAAGAGGCATAGATCTTCATGAGCCCCAGCATCTGCGGGGGCTCATTGGGCTCTGTGCCTCTTGCGGTTGGGCGGTGATTTATTTAACCAGTGCAGGAATGAATAATGGGGTCGAATCTTTTCGACGCAAAACCTTTTGATGTATACAGTAATTACTTCGGTGCTGTTTAAAGCAAGCGCCAGCTTTTTAACACAAACATCACGATCCTATTAAATACAAGTTAAGCACCATTCGCGCTGATCGTTCGCAACAAGTGGTGCGATTCGAAAATTAAACAGCCTCTTTTATTGTTTGCCGCTATTCTTGCTTTCTTTAATGAAAGCGAACGTACCTAACGTTTTTTGTTGTTGTTGTTTTTACGGGCCTCAGCGAACCGAACAACTGAAATACACTTGCTTTTGTTCCTGCCGGCACGTATAACGATAATTAAAGGCGGGTTTAAATTGAACAGTATATAATAGTCATTTTAACTGGAACAGCTTACACAAAAGTTAACCCTGTTGCCGCCGGAACACAGTGTACAAAACTCCATTGTAAGAGGCATAGATCGCCATGGGCCCCCGTAGATGCAGGGGGTCATGAGGATCTGTGCCGCTTACCGGTTTCATTCAAACCCGAGACACGGTTGTCAGCAGTGTGTCATTGATGGTTTCTGATGCATCTTTTCTATCAGCTGGCGAGAAAGGGTTAAATTTTATGATTATTACAGAAAGTTAAATCGATCTACATGGAACTGAACATAACATGACTTTTTTTTTTTTTTTGATGAGTGGTTTTGGTGATGTTCTTGTATACAACTAAAACTGATTTTAGATTTGATTAAATGGCTTCGGTAAAGTGTTGATTCGAAATGGATTAATAATAACCACAAAAAACATTATCAACCACAATAACAACAATATCAAACACAACAACCACCACCACATCAAGGGCAACAGTAAAAGAAAGCTAAACAATATCGAATCAAGCAAATTCCCATGACCGATTAATTTGTGCAGATAACCTGACATTATATTTTTAACACATTTTTAAGTTCTTCTTTTGCTGATTTAAAAAAAAATGGAATATAGGACAAAGTATGTGTACTAATTGTCCAAAGTTTGAACAACATACAGTATTTCTGCCATTCCTCAGTCAATGCATGCACTGCAATTAACCCGTTCTCAACTGAGAACACGAACAAGCTACTAGAGGCATAGATCCTCTTTCTGACACCGCTTTGAATCAGTGCATGTTCGTGGGACGGCTCGTGTGGAATTAACTAAGACTGCTGAAACAATCTGCGTCAAAATAGCAGTGAAAGGGTTCAACTGCGAAGCTAAGGGGTTCCTGGGTGTTAACCCCTTTGCCGCCACCGGCTGCAAAAATATTGTATCTGAAATATTCAGATATTCAACGCTGAAAGGAAGGTCTAAGTAGGTGTCTAGGCACGGGTGTTTTGCTGCTGTGCGTGCGTACGGACCGCCGCAGGAGGACGACACGCCACTTAGTGAGGATCGCAGCAAATGGCTAACCACGCCCGCGAAATTCCCTCTCGAAGACAGACTTGTACAATAACCATACGATTTAGGTCTTGCACCGGCGGGGGCCCATAAGGTTTTATGCCTCTTGCAGTTGAGAGAAGTTCTCTTTTCTCGTGAAGTAGGTTTAAGTACCTGCGTAGGCCGCGCCGCCACGTAGTTGGAGAAGCCAGGGGATAGGAGAATACCTGAGCTGTGCAAGTCGGGAAACTCTCCAGGCTCGTGGATATACAGCTAGAATAAAGATGTTGATTTCCATGCAATTTATGAATAAATACAAATGAAATAATCATATCATTATAAAGAATGCAAGAGACGCATTCATAAATCAGAAGTAGGTAAAAGAATAATAAAAAATGAAAATAAAAAACCAAACCTGGGCTTCTTTTACAAACATGCGGTATCGCATGTTCGTCAGGGCTTTTTGGTCCACGGCTTTCGTCGAAACACGTGCGATTTTGACATATTTCTAATTCCCCAACAATGTCTGTTAGGCCCATATTTGATACATGTTAATTGCAATCTATTTACTGTGAAGTTCAGATATGACAAAAAGTGGACGCCATTTTCTTTCGTTATTTCCTGTGTTCGATATACGCGCAAAAGCAAAATGTACACGCACATAATTATTATTAGACTGGTTGTGGGCGGGACTTTTAAAACCGCGTTCCTGAATCCGAATTTTTCTTATATCTCACCTAGTTATAAGCTGACTGAATGTGATTAACACATTTGAGACGCGCCGCATTCGGATACGCGGCTTCATGCCGCGTATCCGGATGCGGCACGTCTCGAATGAGTAGAGAGCTTGCACAAATTAGTAAACGAGGTACACTCGGATTGGCAGATTCAAAATCACACCGGTAGTTACAAGCAGATCTTGGCAGCATCTGACAACAGCTTTGCTCCATCGAAAACTGTGAGATACAGCCGAAATAAATCGGCATATATCGATTTGGGCCTATCGTCAATCGTGTGCCAACCCGGAAAAGGAAAGCTTAGCCCTTTCATTGCCACGAAAAGGTGAAGTTGATGCATATATATATATATATATATATATATATATATATATATATATATATATATATATATATATATATATATATATATATATATATATATATATATATATATATATATATATATATTGTAAACTGTGTAGCTCATTGCTTCCTAAGGTGTAATCTTTCATAAAAGGCAATGTAATGTCAGCCAGACACTGAAACACCGGCGCATACATTTTATTCGCTTGGGAGTGGGACACCTCTTTACTAGCATGCTGATACACGCGTGCAACTTGACAAATGCCGTAGTGTTGCATACTCAGTCCAGCGGCCTCACAGCATTTTATTTTACGTTTTAAGCTAAGCGATTAACGCATTCGTGACGTGCCGCCTCCGGATACGCGGCTTTAAGCCGCGTATCTGGAGGCGGCACGACTCGAATGAGTTAAACCTCTTCATGAAAAGTTACACATCATCGTAAAGCAAGGAGTTTTTCAAAGTTTTGTTACTCTTCCTAAAGTGTAAAATAATAATAATAATAATAATAATAATAATAATAATAATAATAATAATAATAATAATAATAATAACAACAATGTTGTCAGTTTTCGCTAGTAAACTTGATCTCTCCTGCTACTGACCTTGACCCCTGCTGACACGTGTTCTTGCATGACGTAACCGTCTTGATTGATGAAATTGTAGAGACGGATGCCGCTGTACGGTCCAGCGTACTTCATTTCCCGCAGCTCCGGCAGGTCTGTCTTTAGACTCAGGCATCTGCCATACAATAGATTAGCCCCTTAACTTCCAGTGGATACACAATGTTTGAACAGCAAGGCCGCAAATTCAACACCGCATGATGCCACCACTCCAAGTAACACGAGTGAGACTATGAGCAGCAAGAGGCAGAGAACCTCATGAGCCATCCGCAGATCTTACTTGGAGTTCGAAATCAAGACCAATGAAAATGACTGCCAAGCATGTAAAATGCAGAGAACAACCCTACAAAGTCAGAAACACGCTTAGAACTGAAAAGACAGTTACAGCACAATTAATCCACTACAGCAGGTGATAGGTCGACCATGATAATTCAAGCCAAGCTAATCTGGCACTGCCTTGAATTATGATCGATCCATCTCCTGAAACAGGTGCAAAGTCGTTAGATGACGCCTCCCATTGGGAAATACTTGCGTCTGGCTGAATGAGTTAATTGATATACTACTCTTTTTTTTCTTCAAAATAGACATGCAAAGTAGTGCACAATTTGCAACTTTTCTTTGATGAGCGCAAGTGGATTACCAAAAGACAAGTAGCAAATTGTGTATTTGCTTCGTCTATTTTGAAAAGGGCTTGAACGCGAACTATAAGTACACTGTGTTACAACTGGCTTTCCTGAGCGTATTTCTCGCTTCGTTGGCATGTTTGCTCCTCACCTGGAGTTGCTGCTCTGAATGTAGTCGAACAACTCAGAACACTCTCTCGCTTCTCCGTTCAGCTGGCAACCGATGAGGAACCAGTATGGGTACACGAAGGACGAGTTGACGACGTGGTCGATGGGCATGTCAAAGATCTCGCTGTAGGCTGGATCACTCTCGTTGAGTGGCATGTTGAAGACTAAGTGAGCTTTAACGTCTGCAAAATATGTGCCATTCACTCCGATCTGCAAATGAAAATAATTATGATCCCCGGCATCTGGAAATCCTATTGCAGTGAATTTTGCAGGTGGGAACATTGCAGCCAGGGGCTACTGCTGTTGTTGTTGATATTATATCCGAAGTTTGTTGCAAAAGATTTTACTAAATACAAGACGGTTTCGTCGGGTCTTCAGACAAAGCCTTGTTATCCAACTGTTACTGTATCCGACCCACACTGGTTGTCGCCCTTGTTTCGCTACCGCTGATCAGCGGTATTTCGCAACCCTTGATCAGCGGTAGCGAATGGAAGGAGACAAACACGTGTGCATCAGACCTTGTTATGAACGAAGTCGATTATATACTGACGAACATAAGAAGCGCGACATTTTTGGAATCATCGGAAACGCTATAGTGTTTCAGATGATTCCAAAAATGTCGCATTTCTTTTGCTCGTCATTGTATATATTTCATAGATTATTTTAGTTTCTTTGTGCTTTCAGAACTGTAGATAGAGCAACATTTATTGGTTCTGTCTGGGACGCAGGAACCTGTTATACATCATAATGTGACGTGATGCATCGTGAAAGCACAGCGTTGTGCGTCCAGTTATGATGTGTACACGGTTGCCGTACGTCATAAATTGACGACATTTGCGTATTCGATACGTCACAGTCATGATTCGATGTAAAAAGCTGTGCTTACGATGATAATTTGAAGTCACACGCAGTGCAACATCACTGTGATGATGATGCTGACGACTTGTGCACTTGCAAATTGTTACGTGGTGAAGTCGTAGTCGTAGTATGATAAACACACCAGACGCACGCACGTAAGGTTCTTTTAAATAAACTTCATTCAGCTGCGACCCGCGCGCCACACGTGGCTTAAGGATGTAGACAATACTGGAGTAACAGTTCCAACAATATTTTAATTCAGCGCGGCGATCTCCACACAATGCATTCCCAAATGCACTGACCAACACTGATACAACGTCTCTTCTTCAAATGTCAACACTGGCGACACAAAGTTCCTCACACAACGTACACCACCGTTACGCTGCGTCTCTCACAATGTACACCCTATACGGGCCATGTACCTACGATAAACTGTGTGTCCCTACAACTGACAATGCGTGACGATGTACATACGTGCTTCCTAGCACCAACTTTATATAGTAAAACGACTTTCTAGAATAATCCAAGGAATTTACTCAACGCAACCAATCAGAACGGAATACGTAACTGAAACTCAAAAATATTATTATGAACTTTCTAGAATAACTAAACTGGTTTACAAAATTCGACTGCTCATTTCAGCCCCAAATCCCAGTGTATAATAACGTTACACAAAAGTATGGCAAACCGTTCACGACCTTTCAAAACACACACTGAACGGCTGTTAATTTCACGCGCACAGTAAACAACTATGACTAAAATTACTACAGTGTAGCAAACTGTTGCTTACACTTCGACGTCACATGTAAGAGACCCTGGTCGAACGTTCTGGTTCATTCTCAGCTAATTTACGCAAAACAAAAATCGACCGCTCTTCTCCGTGCGACTTTTCTAGAAGCTTCCGGACTAAAATTAGCGTATCATAACAAAGCCAAATCCGCTATCATGCACGAACAATAAAGAATCTCACTGAAAAGGTACGTGATACACAACCATGATAGCTCAAATAAATATCGGATCGTATCCTACGATTAACACATGTATGCTCTCACAGAACAACACAACCACAATCGTAACACATATATGTGGCGTTTTGAGGGCAGAAATATTAGAAGGAGGCAGTAGCTAGGGTCAGGGTCTGTGCCTCGGCATTTTAAGCAGGCTGTGGTAATTCCATTGTTGAAGAAGGCAGGGATGGATGCAAACTTGCTGAAAAATTATAGACCAGTGTCTAATCTTCCCTTTCTTTCCAAGATTATGGAGAAAGTTGTGCTGAGTCAGCTCATGTCACATCTCAGTAGTAATGATTTACTTGAACTGTATCAGTCTGCATATCGAAGAAATCACAGTACTGAGACAGCATTGCTTCACATTACCAATAGCCTGCTTACACATGCTGACGTCGGACATGTCTCTTTGCTATCATTATTAGACCTGTCTGCGGCATTTGACACGCTGGATCATGTGATTCTTTTAGAACGCCTACGCGTGTCTTTTGGTATTTCCGGTCCAGCGCTGTCATGGCTCAGGTCTTACCTTTTTGAAAGATATCAGTCTGTATGTGTGAATGGGATCATGTCTCAGCCTGTGCTTTTGAAGTATGGGGTCCCACAGGGGTCTGTTTTGGGTCCTCTGCTGTTCTCTCTGTACACTAAACCAGTTTCCCAAATCATCAGCCAGAATAGCTGTGAGTATCACAAGTATGCTGATGACACTCAGGTCTCTAAGTCTGACCATCCTGGTAAACTGCAGACCAATGTCTCCAATGTGGAGAAGTGTATAGTTGAAGTCAAAGACTGGATGACTTGCAACAGACTCAAGTTAAATGATGACAAAACAGAGAGCATGCTTGTTGGTACTCGAGCTAGAACATCCGCCTCCAGCAGTGATCATATTTCCATAGGTGGCCATGACATTTCTTTCAAATCCGATGTAAAAAATCTGGGTGTATTCCTGGATTCAAGTTTATCGATGGAAAAACAGGTTAGCTATCTTTGCCGCACTGCCTACCTGGAGCTCCGCAAAAAAAGGCATGATCAGATCCTTTTTGATAGAAAAGGCTACTGCCCAGCTTGTATGCTCTCGCATTCTGTCCCGTCTAGATTACTGTAATTCCCTCCTTGCTGGTATCTCATCTGATCAACTCACTCGCATTCAGTGTATCCAGAATAATGCAGCCCGGTTAGTCCTTCGCAAAAAACGTACTGATCATATCACACCACTGCTAAAGCATCTCCACTGGCTACCTGTCAAACAGAGAATAGAGTACAAGTTGGCCACTTTGGCATACAAACACTATGACAATACGCTTCCTGCATATCTGTCTTCTTCCCTTGCATCACATAATCCTAGTAGAAGTCTACGCTCAAGCTCACAAAAACTGCTTGTTCAGCCCAGAGTCAGCCTAAAAACTGCTGGTGCCCGTTCTTTCAGTTATCAGGCCCCTCACGTCTGGAACTCACTTCCACTGCATGTCCGTCTTTCCCCTACCCTGATGACCTTCAAAACAAATTTGAAGACCCATCTTTTCCTGGTAGCATATCAAGATTAGCTTAGTCTGGATGTGCTGCCTGGAAATGTTGGTTGTTTCCGTATGTGGGTAGCCCATGTAGATAGGCTGTGTGTGTGTATATGTGTGTGTGTGTGTGTGTGTGTGTGTGTGTGTGTGTGTGTGTGTGTGTGTGTGTGTGTGTGTGTGTGTGTGTGTGTGTGTGTGTGTGTGTTTCGTGTTAGGAATGCGCCTACATGGTGCGAGCAGATGTTTATTTAAAGAGTGAGTGTGTTCTAATTTTTCTCCTTTTTAATGTTTTTTATGTGCTGTAAAGCGCTCCGAGCTTGCTGTTCGTGGGGAAGGGCGCTATATAAAAACTATGTATTATTATTATTATTAGCTAGAGGGGAAAGGACAGTCTTTTTTCAGTCTTCTGTTTTGTGTGTTGCTTTCTGTGTGTCCTTTCTGTTTGTTCTTTACTTGTCTGATTGTTTGTTGTTTCTTTTTCTTTCTTTCTCTATTTCTTTCTTTCTATCTATCTTTGCTTGCTTGTCTGCTTGCTTGCTTGCTTGCTGACTTCAATGTTTGTTTGTTAATTTTTTGTTTGTTTGACGTTAGAAAGCATTAATATAAAAAAATTTTAAACAGAAAAGTAAATAAAACACGACTTAAATGCATTTTTTTTTTTGTCTCACCACTTGGCTGTCGACATCGTTGAGATTACAAATGGTGATTCCAGGAAACGGAAGTGATGCTTTGGCCATGATCTTGGTGACCGTGTTGAAAGGGTACTGGTCGTACGCGGCCAGCATGGAGTATAGCATGTAGATCATAGCGCCCAGCATGCACACCACTCCCAATCCCCACAGGCCTCTGAAGAAAAAAATCATTTTCTGATTATCATCATCATGCATGTCCTGTGTTTGTGTTGTATTGTGTTTGTCTTCAGAGTGAATGTGTGTGTTTCGCATGAGCGCGCGTGTGTGGGTTCAGTTCGCGGCGCTTTTTGAGCTAGCCCATTCACAGAATTGTGTAAAGCACCTATATAATGACCGGTATTATTATTATTATCATCATCATCATCATCATCATCATCACTACGAGTATTTTATTGTTGCTGACATTATTGACCTCGTCATTTTTCCCTTCACTGATAAAATGATTAAAAGTAAACACGATCCAACTGCAAGAGACATAGATCCTCATGAGCACCCGCGACAGCGGGGGCTCATGATGATCTATGCCACTTGCTGAGAAGATTGTATATATCCGTGTTCCTTGAACGGCTTGGACTTTTTGACGTCGAATTAACAAAGATTTCAGAAACACGATTGCCGTCCACTGGCAGGGAAGACCCTGACCATCTTCATCATCTTTGTTGTTACTGTTATCGCCGTCTTCATTGTTTTTTTTTTACATCTTTATCATCATCGTCGTCGTGGTCATTGGCACTATCATTGCAGCTGACTTCGCTGTTGTCGTGTGATTGTTGTCATCTTCATCAGATAAGATCGCCCCGCTCAGTGCCGAGGAAATTTGAACACAACAAAACTGCATGAGGAATAGAGCCTCGTGGGCTCCCGCAGTTGCGGGGGCCCATGAGGCTCTATTCCTCCTGTTGGGGACCACTTTGAATCATGTTCCTTGGACACCTAAGACGTTTTGCTGTCGAATCAACGAAGATAGGAGAAACAAATTCTGCGTCAGCTGACATTCAAGTTTTTTTTTTTAATTTTTGATTGATGACAGTAATTTTATCACAACACAACTTTCTTAAAGTTAAAAGTTACGTGTGTGCTGGTCTGTGCTGGCAAAAGACAGTAAGTCAATTTTGTGAAAAGCGAGATATCCATTGTACTATAGTGAAAATCTAGCTTTTCACAAAAATGGACTTACTGCCTTTTGCTTTCACAGGGCAGACCAGCACTAACTTGACGCCATCAAACGTATACTGCACCACCCCCCCCCCCCCCACCCCTCCAAAAATAAATAAATAAATAAATAAATAAATAAATAAATAAATTACACAATGAATTCCAAGACCGAGTATTTTCGTGCAGCGCTGTCACTCACTGGCATGGCTGAGACATTAAAGCGACCTATTCCAGAAAGTAAAGGGTTAACTCATTCGCGCCAGCCGCATCCGGATGCGCGTCATAAGCCGCGCATCCGGATGCGGCTGGCAGCGAATGAGTTAATCTCTCCTTCATAAATATTCATAGTATGTCTTACAATAATGGTGAACTTAAGAGCTGCCGTATATTATGAAGTTCTTGAACGCCGTAAAACGAACAACGAGTCTGCTCTTCTTCTCCTTTGTACGCAGGAGAGTTCTTTCTGTTAACTAACTCATTCTACCCCAACACCAAAATCCCCAAATGTTGCCGTTGTCCTCTGAAGACTGCACTCTAGTGCAAGACACAGATCGACCATGATAGTTCAAGGGTGATGCCAGAATAGCTTGGCGCCCACAGGCGCCAAGCTATTCTGGCATCACCCTTGAACTATCATGGTCGATCCTTATCTTGCTGTGGTGTGTCTGGGGTAGAATGAGTTAAGCCCAAAAGGCAGTGGAAACCCTCTGATATGTACGCCTAATCAGGCAGTGGAAACCCTCTGATATGTACGCCTAATCAGGCAGCGGAAACCCTCTGATAAGTACGCCTAATCAGGCAGTGGAAACCCTCTGATATGTACGCCTAATCAGGCAGCGGAAACCCTCTGATATGTACGCCTAATCAGGCAGCGGAAACCCTCTGATATGTACGCCTAATCAGGCAGCGGAAACCCTCTGATATGTACGCCTAATCAGGCAGCGGAAACCCTCTGATATGTACGCCTAATCAGGCAGCGGAAACCCTCTGATATGTACGCCTAATCAGGCAGTGGAAACCCTCTGATATGTACGCCTAATCAGGCAGCGGAAACCCTCTGATAAGTACGCCTAATCATGCGGATTGTGAAGCCTGAGAAGGATAGAAGCGTCTTAGTTGAAGACACTATTGATAACCTTTGTATCGGGAAATGTCGGCACTTAAAACCGGCCATTAAGGAAATGGCTTTAACCCGTTCAGCCCTGACGAGAGAAAGATAATAAGAATACAAAAGCTCCAAATTCAATAATGCCGCATCGATCGATAAATCACGCCATTTTTAATAATAAACTCATCGGCCCCCCCATCACTGACCTCCCCACCATCACCAATACACCCTGTTTGAAGCTTCTGTATTCTCTTATTATCTTTCTCTTGACGCCCTACATCAGGAGATGGGTCGACCATGTGGACCCACCTCCAGCAACTGGTGCATAGTCATTAGATGACGCCTCCAAAATTGGGGAAATATGGCCGTCGGGCTGAATGAGTACACCCGTTCGGTTTCAGCTGACGAATATTGTGTTTCTGCAACCTCACCATTGATTCAACAGTAAACAGCGCTAGCTGGCCCAGAAACGGGGATTCAAAGAGGTTTCAAAAAGAGGCATACATCCTCATAAGCCCCCGCAACTGCGGGGGCTCATGAGGATCTATACCTCTTGCAGTTGGATGGTGTTCACAATGTATCGGCATTGAACGGATTAAAACCCAACGAGCAAATTGTTAACGTACTCTTCTTGGCCTCATAGGTTCGTTACTAGAATGAAAAATAACCTTGAAAACAAATGAAAAGGACTACATGACTCTTACAGTTCAGTCAGCAGTCATTGTCTTTTACTTATCTAACCCTTTTAGCCCCAGATCCCTACCGCAGGAGATGGCTTGACAGTGATAATTCAAGGGTAGTGCCAGATTAGCTTGGCGCCTGAAGGCGCCAAGCTAATCTGGCACTACCCTTGAATTATCACTCACAAGCCATTTCCTGCAACTGATACATCGTCGTTAGGCAACACCTCCAAAATTTGAGAAATGGGACCCTGAGGCTGAAAGTGTTAAATTCATCTAGGCCATTGAATAATTGAAATGCCCCAAAATGAGACTGCTATTTTACACTTGAAACAACTAAAGGTTTTAACACATTCAGCGACCAAAAATTAATGTGATGAACACCACATAACTGTAGGCGGTATAAACACGCATGAACCCCCGCAATCATTTGAAACAACTCAATTTATATCCGACAAATTCTTGGGGGCTTTTTCCTCTCCTACAAAGAAAAGGATTTTTTGCCACTCTTACATTTAAACAAAAACGAAACCCTTTCAGTTATATTTGTCCACTTCATTTTAAATAACAGTTTTGGTCCTTTCACTGCTGAATCGCAATGAACCGGCACAACTTAGCTGCAAGCGGCATAGACTCTCATGGGCCCCCCGCGTAATGAGGATTTATGCCGCTTGTGCGGGTCACCTAAAAAGCCATGTTTCTGACGGCGGGTAGGTTAGCTGGCGGGTGTCGTTGGAATGTTTAGTCAGGGGCGGGATTAATCTCAGCCAGGTATCTACTCCGTTAGCATTGGGGCTAAGTCCGCCGCAGTTAGCCCCGCGCACCGTTGTGCGCAGGCCAATTCAGTGCGACCGATGTCAGCCCGAGGACCTTTTGTCTATTGGAAGATAGGGGGGAAACTGAAAAGGAAATACACCTGGAAATGAACCTGTCTGCTACCGGAAACCAGTTAACTGCCCAAGAGCAAGGCGAGCGCTACCCAGCCGCAAGAGATATAAATTCTCATGAGCCCCCGCGATGGCTAAAACGTCCAATCGATTCGTTGCATGGAAAACGGGTAGGTAGAGTCTTTAACCCCCTCACTGTCGAGAAAAAGTGAACACGATCCAACTGCGAGAGTAATAGCTCGTTTTGTTTACACGTTTCTTGCGCGGTTTTAGCTTTTGTTCGTTAACTCATTCAGCCCCAGACACACCACAGCAAGACATGGATCGAGCATGATAGTTCAAGGGTGGTGCCAGAATAGCTTGGCGCCCATAGGCGCCAAGCTATTCTGGCACCACCCGTGAACTATCATTCACGATCTGTCTCTAGAATTGTAATACAGTCCTTCAGAGGGCAACTTCAAAATTTGGGGATTTCGGTATTGGGGCAGAATGTGTTGAATGAACACAGATTTCAGGAACAAAAATGTGGGTACGGTGGAAAGGAAGGGGTTAAATGATACCCCTGCTATTACCGTTAATTTGTGTACGGGCATAGTCCTCTAAAAGACCAAACCAATTTTGTTTTTTTAAACCATGAACTTTAGACTGTGCGGTCCAGTGATGCCTTAAACACTGGTCAAATGCACATTCGAAAAAGGCTTTCAGCAAAGTCTCGATGCCATATCAGCTCAGGCTGATGTAAAAACAATTCTGTAATCTCTCATCCCATGAAATTTTAATTTCATGGGATGAGTGATTACAGACTTGCCTGTCGCGACTCCAGCCCACAGAGCGTACTAATGGCGGGAATTGCGTCAATTGTCTCTAGAAAAACTGTCGAGATTATAACACTGCACGGACACCGAACCGAGAGAGATGAAAGCAATGCAAAAAAAAAAAAAAAAAAAAATATGTGACACATAAACCACACATCAACGGTGAGGGGTGGCTGTAATGATGTCCACCTAAAAAGACTGCATGTCTTGCGAAAGAAAATGGCAAAATTAATTATTAATCATGCGCACTTGACAAATGACCAAACCAAGCGTGTCTGTAGCGGTTTTAGTCGCGATGATTCCTCCCGGAATCATCGCGACTAAAACCACTACCGATACCCAACGGGTTAACTCATTCGCGGCCAGCCGCATCCGGATCCGCGGCATAAGCCGCGCATCCGGATGCGGCTGGCCGCGAATGAGTTAAACAATGCTGGACTTTTGCCACTTCTAAACCAGATAAAGTTCAACAAAAGTGTTCTTATGATCGAAGAGTGGAATCATAAAACTAGAATGTATTGCTGGGCTGTCTTGCAAATCAAAACAAAGTCTGAATGAAATCGTGGACACCGTGCTGTTGCAAAGTCACAAACGGAATGTTTAGATCTAGTTTGTCATTTGCTAGAACCGCGCTGTGGAACTCTCTCCCTCATAAGATAAAGGCGAAATCCACACTGGCGTGGAATCAACAAATGTTTAAGAAACTGGCAGTGAACGGGTTAATTTCTACTTTGGTTCATGTACTGTATCTACTGATAATGACAGCCAATCTGTTCTATTCGAAAAGAACAGACATGGGGTCACTCACGGTATTTCAAAGGAATGGCAAGCGAGTGTGTGTGTTTGTGTGTGTGTGTGTGTGTATGTGTGTGTGTGTGCGTGTGTGTGTGTGTGTGTGTGTGTGTGTGTGTGTGTGCGTGTGCGTGATTGCGTGCGTCCGTGCGTGCGCGCGTGCGCGTGCGAGCGTGTGTGCGTGCGTGATTGCTTGCTTGTGTGCGTGCGTGCGTGGCGCTCAAGGGCGGGATGGACCAACCTTTTCAATTCAAAGGTAGTGCCAGATTAGCGTGGCGCCTGATGGTGCCAAGCTAATCTGGCACTACCCTTGAAGAATAATACAATACAATACAATACAATGCAATAATACTTAATGGGCTAGTACTAAATAACTAAAGAATGTTGACAGACATCATCTACTGCTATTACTTTTGAAAAGCCTGAGGGACAACAGAGTTGGCATAACGTGATGTATTACTTTTGGGTACTCGAAGTCTGCCACTTCGTTCGATATGTCTGCTGTAAAATTCATATCTAAGTAGATATGTTTTGTCATAAAAATGTCAGCCAGTTTGTTCGTAATCCATCTGTTGTACAGTGTGTCCAAAGTATCTTGCGCTCTACCAATCACCCCGCCCGCTTTCCGGATTATTGTTAACTCATTCAGCCCGGCGCACGTATTTCCCAAAATTTTGGGGGCGTCATCTAACGACTATGCATCTGTTGCAGGAGATGGATCGACCATGATAATCCAAGGGCAGTGCCAGATTAGCTTGGCGCTGACAGGTGCCAAGCTAATCTGGCACTGCCCTTGAATTATCATGGCCGACACTTCTCCTACTGTAGTGCGTCAGGGCTGAATGAGTTAAGACGATCTTGATCTCTTTTACCTTTAAAATTCTACCCCAGCACGTCAGTCCAAAAGTTAGAACGCTATCATACTGGAGCATCGTCGAACAATCGCCTGCTTTAGTGCTTCGGGGATAAATGGGTTAACAGTATTCTCCGTGTGCATGCCGCCGTCCGTTCTGTAAGCAGTACCTGTGGCTGCATGCACGATGGCTAACCCACCTGGCAAATACGCCCCGAGAAGGGGAGGCAGCATGTTTGCACCCGTGAGCGCTGGTTTCTGTCGCAAACTGCTGCAGCAGTGGAGCGGGACTAGAGTTGGAATCCTTGCCAGCGCTTACAACTGCTTCGTCAATCGACGGTTTCTCTTTGGGCTCGGCGTCCCTGGCTTCTGAGATCTCGTACGGGTCGCACAAACCGGTGTCCAGCGTAAAAACTGTTAATCTGTGCTTCGAATCCCTGGAGAATGGAAAAAAAAAAGTTTCAAAAAAGTTTTAAATATAGAACATCATTACAAATAAAATATCCAATCATATACGAATCATATTTAACACATTCACTGCCAGTGGACACATATTATGTCTTTAAAAGCAGGGCAAATTCAACTCGAAATAATCTCATCGATCCAAGAAACAAGGATATGAAAAGGACCGGTAGGTAAGAAACCTCATGAGCGCCTCGCCCCCCCCCCCCCCCCCCCGCTCGCAGATGCGGGGGCTCATGACCGCTCGCCCCCACCCCCTCCCCTCGCAGATGCGGGGGCTCATGAGGTTATTTGCCTCTTGCAGCTGGGTGGTATTCACTTTTTCTACCAGTGAAGGCGTTAACGGAATTAAAAAAAACTTACTTTTGTTATTACAGTACAACATCAGCAAAATTATGAATCACCGGTCTGAATTTTAAAGCGCTGGGCAAAGGAACAAAAAGGGGGGGGATGGGATGCATAGCTGATGAAAAGCTTAAACCTTGGGCTGTCGTTAGCGGTATTTGACGAAAACCACTACCACAGCCAAAGGGGTAAACACGTTTGATTGAAGCAGGGAGTTTTATAATACACGCCTTTTGTAAATCATAAGTAGGTCAACATTCGCACGTGTTTGACGCAAACAGAGCATTAAAAGCTGAGACAGACATGTGATTCGCATGTTTGTCCGGGTTTTTTTTTATAACTGGCATTCGCGGCCAGCTGCATCCAGATGCACGGCTTGTGCCGCGAATGAGTTAATACACTGTTTGCCTCAAGACACGTGCACTTTGATTTCTGTCTTTTGTCTTCGACCTTTAAATGTATGCTAGTCTTTGAAATCAATGCAAGCTAAGCTTACGGTAACACGTTTAATTTTACCCTATTCTTGATAAAACTCCGTGTATAGTTTACAAAGGACGCTTTGGCAGAGAGACATTTCGATGCCTAAAACTTTATCCTAATAAACGTTCTATAATCATCATCAACACAACCAGGTTGTGTCTTTCGTCCTTCTGCGGTAAGGACACAGCCGAAAAAAAGACCAATGTCTTGCCAGTTTTACGAATATTGCATAATAAAGTCAGGTGAAAAGTCTGAGTGAAGTAAGTTCTTGCTAGAATATAACTTATATAATATACACATAAATAACACACACACAAACGAAAACATGCAAGGAACGGCCAGAATTAATTAAGTAGCATTACGCATAAATATGAAGACACATTTCAGCACCATTTGCGTTTATTATGCCTTGTAGGCACACCTAATGAACTTTAACTCATTCTACCCCAACACCGAAATCCCCAAATTTTGCCGTTGTCTTCTGAAGACTGCATTGCAGTGCAGGCCACAGATCGACCATGATAGTTCAAGGGTGGTGCCAGAATAGCTTGGCGCCCATAGGCGCCAAGCTATTCTGCCATCACCCTTGAACTATCATGGTCAATCCTTATCTTGCTGTGGTGTGTCTGGGGTAGAATGAGTTAACAGCAGTTTGGACACGCAACAAAAGCACACGCGTAATCGCACTCATTTATTCTGCGCAGCCGTTAGCGTGTCAATCGATTTTTAGCTTTTTCTAGTACTGAAAGCGTTGTATTTATAGAAAGTCAGATTACTTTATATAAATACGACATGTGCTGAACTGGATTATCCTGTGTCTAAATTTAATGTAAGCACTCAGCTTTTACAGATGTTTTACTGCTCCAGTATTGTTAGCGTTCTAACTTTTGGACTGACGTGCTGGGGTAGAAATTTATGTAAAAGAGATCAATATCGTTTTAACAAAGTAATCAGGAAAGCGGTCGGGGTGATTGGTAGAGCACAAGATACTTTGGACACACTGTACAACAGATGGATTACGAACAAAGTGGCTGACATTCTTGATGACAAAACACATCCACTTAGATATGAATTTGACAGCAGACGTATCGAACGAAGTGGCAGACTTCGAGTACCCAAAAGTAGTACATCACATTATGCCAACTCTTTTGTCCATCAGGCTGTTACCCTTTTCAACAGTAACATCAGTAGATAGTGTCTGTCAACATTCTTTAGTTGTTTAGTACTAGCACATTAAGTAGTTAACTGCAACATTGCTGACACCAGAAGCACAGGGGGCATAAACCATAAGTGTTCTGATGCCAAGAGTGTTACGAAGGTAACAGTACGTCTGTTACAGTTCATCTCTTTAACTGAGAGTTATAGGTTATTTAATTAATTGAATGAGTGAACGATGATGCCATGTGTTGTATGGGCAGACAGTGAATTTCCCAATGAGGGATTAATAAAGTATTATTGTATTGTATTGCATTGTATTGTATTGTATTGTATTGTATTGTATTGTATTGTATTGTATTGTATTGTAAATGATCCATATCTAGGCCTGTGTGTAGCGTTTTGTAACCATCTGTTACAGAAGTGTATCTTTGAACAATTACGGCGGTAGTTGGGCTTCAGGTCTGTCATGAGTCATGAAATTCATGCTCTGCCACGGAACGAAATATTCACGCATACGATGCCCATCCAACTCGTACAATATTGTGTACCAGAACAGAACCAAATCAACCCTCCGTCGTAATGTTTCACTGAAGACAATTACATTTATTGCTGTTCTCAATCCATGTTAGATAGATGCAGTAGCTTCACTGTTTGAGTCAGGGTGTAATCGGTTTCTGTCGCTCTCAGCCGTTTCAGACCTAAGCAGCTCACCATCTTAAGAACCTGCTAACTTCTAAAAGCAAATCGCAAAAGAGGAACAAACCATGACAGCTCAAGGGGTAGTGCTTAATTAGCTTGGCGCCTGTCCAGACGACAAGCTAATCAGGCACTAACCTTGCGCTGTGATGTCGACGCATCCCAGAGTGTTACGGCCTGGATGCGAAAGATTGTACATGTTGGAAGTAGCGGAACGCATCGATCTGCAAGTGACACCTTGGCGAAGACAGGCAAACTCAAACACTCACGGTCTCTTGCGCAATGTTCCCGGAGTGTATTCTGGCAATGCAGGGATTGGTTCCGAACTTGAATAGAATGTGTTCGCTACATCATATTCGCCTCTTCCTCTGCTTTAGCTTTTCTTCTTCTTCTCTCTCTCTCTCTCTCTCTCTCTCTCTCTCTCTCTCTCTCTCTCTCTCTCTCTCTCTCTCTCTCTCTCTCTCTCTCTCTCTCTCTCTCTCTCTCTGTGTGATATTAACTCCTTCCCTCCGATATTCTTTTAAATTGTTGACCATTCAACGACCAAAAGCCGCAACCGCTAAAGGAACGTGGATACAAGCTGGTCTTAGCAAGATGCATAGATCCTCATGAACCCCCCGCGGTTGCGAGGGCTCATGAGGATCTAAGCCTGTTGCAGTTGATCCTGTTTACTTTCTCTCGGCAGTACAGAGGTTAAAACATTGAGAGAAAAACGGGGCAGCAGCAGAACGCCGGACTATACACCCCAATGGGACCATAAATTGTTCCTTCAAGTCACCACACACTTAGAAGATGTTCCCAGTAACCAAAGATCACCTGGCCAACGACGGCGGCAGTGGGTCCGCGCACTGCCGTGTCCGGGCCCAATGCTGCCGTCGTGGGCCCGAAGACGTTATGCTACCGGGTTTATAAGCAGCAGATAATATGTTTCTTTCAGCTTAACACATTCCGCTCACTGAGCCGACTGACTATTACATAGTATTAGCATAGCTGTCAGTATTAGTATAGTTCTTAATTCTGCGTGCATGGGTGCCTGGGTGTATGTGTGTGCGTATGTCCGTCTTATCCATTTTTTACTTTTTTTTTTCTTTTTTTTTACTTCACTTTAATAATAATAATAATTACGGTATTTATAACGCGCTTATCTTATAATAATTATAACTCTAAGCGCGCACTCATAACTCGCGCACACATGCGCACGCTTTTGACAATGACTCACGTACCACAAATGCATTACGACAATCAGCGTGGGGTGGGGAGTGTGGTGATGTTATAGTGCTGAACTCAGTGTTGAAAGAGGTGAGTTTTGAGAGCGGACTGGAAGTATGAGAGAGAGTGTTTCTGACGGAGAGAGAATGGGAGAGTGTTCCAGGTGGATGGACCGTAGACGGAAAAGGAGCGGGGGCCGAAAGTGCTGAGTATGGTGCGGGGATGTGGAGACGGAGAGGGTCAGAGGCAGAGCGGAGGGAGCGGGAAGGAGTGTAGGGGTGAAGTAAGTTGGAGAGATAGGCAGGAGCGTAGTTGTTAAGGGATTTGTAGCAGAGAGACAGAATCTTGTATTGGATGTGTTGGGGGATGGGGAGCCAGTCAAGGAGTTTGAGCAGGGGGGTGATGTGGTCGGATTTCTTTCGAGAATAACGCCGAGGTTCTTGGTTTATAATTATATTTATATGCTCCCGTCCAAACTGGAATTAACCCTTCGTGGGATAAATAAGTTGTTTTTTTTTTTTTTTACTTGACTTGACATTTTAGAGTCTCTCAACACTGTGAAGTGATCAAAAACTAGTCTGAGCCGTCAAAGTCGGGAAAGCAAAAGGTATTTGGGCCGACAGGGACGGCGCAGTTGGCCCGCGCACTGCCGTGCGCGAGCCAACTGCGGCTGTCCGTCGGCCCGAGAGTCCTTTGCGTACTGTGGGTAACGCTATTATAGAGTTGTGGTTGTGAAAGGGAAGACTCATCCGTCATAAAAAGGGTGCAATGTTTGCCCACACATACATGGCAGTGTTTGCCTTTGAAACAGTTGTGGTTTTATCTGCTCGCAGTCATCTGTTTGAACAGTTAATAAACAATCACTGTTTCCGGATGTCAGTCTGTTTGATTTTTAATAATTCGCAGATGGAACTTAAAAAAAAAGATGGATGTACTGAAGAAAGTGACTGAAGCATGCTGTAAAATCACACAGAATCAACACACAACAAAAGACAGAAATAAATAAATAAATAAATAAATAAATAAATAAATAAAATTAAATTAAATTAAATTAAAAAAATAAATAAAATAAACAAAACAAAACAGAATTTATTAACAAAAATCGAAGGAATTAAAAGAAAACGAAATGAAACGTAGTGAAACCAAAACGAAACGAAAAATAAACCTAAACCAAGTCAAACCAAATACCATCAAATCAAATCAAATCAGTTCAAATCAAATCAAATTAAATCAAATAAAATTAAAATCAAATAAAATCAAATCAAATCAAATCAAAGCAAATCAAATCAATCAAATCAAATCAATAACATCAAATTAAATCAAATTTAAATCAGGTGACATCATAACAAAATGGCTTAATTTTTTGTTCAACTAATCTTTCTCCTTGCATGTTCTTAGCTTGAGTCTTAACCCTTATCATTCGGAATACACCAGTGTATGAAGTAAGTTTGAATAAAATAGTTCAAGGGTAGTGCCAGAATAGCTTGGCGCCTCTATGCGCCAAGCTTTTCTGGCCCACCCTTGGACTAAAGCCATTGGTCTATATCCTTATCTGTAAGTACCATATGTAGCTTGCATATGGCAGTGTACAAATTTGAAGCTTTTATCCTCAGCATTATATGGGTTAATGAAAAAGAAACAATCGACTGCAGTTGTTAACCACACATAGTAATTAGTTTACATTGAATGCCATTTTATATATACACTGTAATGTTAGATATAAGCAATATGAAGAAAAAAAATGGCATAAACGTAAATTTAGTCTTTTGCATTAGACAAGTTTAGTACACACAGTCTACGTCTTATAGGCAACGAAACAACAGACTGCAATGATAAATCATTGCAGTCGGCTGTTTCGTTGCCTATAAACCAGCATGTCATGTGAAATTGTGTCCGTACAAATTATATTAAAATGGCTTCAGGACAAATTTTGTTTTGATCATTTCGTCTTATAGAAAACAAAAACAGCCGCCTGCACTTGATGGCATATATGTACTATATTAAAGAAATATTCAAATATATATTAGAAATATTGAACAGGCCCGTAACATACTACTCAAACGAGTCGAACAGTAATTTCCATCGAGCAAATACAAGCGTGATGGTCTGTGATTTTGGACCTTACGGCTGGAAGCCGTAAGGTCCAAACTCGCGGACCAGCACAGAGTTATAAAACTAATACAAAAATTAAGAAAATTTTATAAAAACTACTCACATTTTACATCTTTTTTTCGGTTTTTCCACAATGCGATGATACAATGTAATCTCAAACTTTTACTTTTCTCTGCTCGGGAAATCCATTCGAACTGCGGACATCACTACGTTTTGCGGTGAAAGTTTATGAAACACGTTCGCATAACATGCGGCAAACAAACCGTCAACTTTTGCACTGAACCACACAGAGTCGCATTGTTTGCATTCGATCTCACTAATATTGTCATTCAGACGCTCACTGCGAATCAGTCTAGGCTTGATGGTCCAGGGGCGGATCAGTTATCTCTGAGGGGGTGGGGTGGGGGGTTCCAACTTTTTGTTTGGGACATTCTACCTGACACAGAAGGACTCCCCGACGCCGTACCATCTTCCAGTGGCCAGAAAATGAAACAACAGGGGAGGGAGTGGGATGGGATTGAGGGTGGGGGTGGGGCGGGGGCGGGTGGCGGGGCGGGGGCGGGGGGAGGCGGGGGAGGGAGGGGGGTAGAGGAGGAAGGCGTGTGTGTGTGTGTGTGTGTGTGTGTGTGTGTGTGTGTGTGTGTGTGTGTGTGTGTGTGTGTGTGTGTGTGTGAACACTCTCGCCACTGGCCAAAATATCAAACAACGGAGCGGAAGGCGGGGGGGGGGGGGGGGAGGAGGAGGAGGTAGCGTGTGTGTGACGAAACTCACCGAAAAATCAAATGGAGATTGGGGGGGGGGGGGGGGCAAACACCCCCAAAAAGGACTTTGTTATAGCATTTTAAACAATTTTGGGTCTGGTGGGGATGGTGGGGTCCGTAACCCTTAGAATCCGCCCCCCCCCCCATCAGATCCGCCCCTGTGGTTAATGGTCTTCTCATTGAAAGGGTGCAAATGGCAAGAGGCATAGTTTTCTCATGAACCCCTGCTATGCCGCGATGCATGAGAACCTATGCCTCGTCTCATCTATCTTGTGATTAAAACACACACTGCCGATACTCTCTCTTAGGATGCTAATGACGTCGATCGATGAGAGCAAGAAGCACAGATTCTCATGAGCCCATATATAGCAGGGTCTCATGATAATCTGTGCCTCTTGCAGACGAAAGGGTTTTTGCGCACACTCGCACCTATTCTGGTCCTGGCGCCGCACTAATCGTTCAATACCTGTGAGAACCGCGCGAGGTGGTTACACATCACGTGACCGGTCACATGACTAATGTATTAGCCAATAATTTGCTTTAGAATCTGCTTGCGAAAGATGACACCAGATCTTGATGCAACGTGACACTGATTATGAAAGGGGTTTATTTGGGTCGACCAGTCGATCATTTGGTTGTTTGTCCAAAAATGGCTATTTTGGACCTATTTCCTGAGCTCTTGTGACCCTTGACTTTTCCGAGGGACAACCAAATTAGTATGCATAGAGTTGACCTTGATCTTTGTGAGAGGTCACTGAAATTGGTATGTTTAGAAAGGTCTTGCCACAAAGTATCCTTGGGTCAAGTTTGAAGAATGTGGCTTGTAGTAGTCTCCGAGAAAATGCCAACGTTAACGTTTACCACGGACGACGGCGGACGGACGGCGGACGGATGACCACTGGCCCAAAACATAGACTCACTTTTGCTTCGCACGTGAGCCAAAAATCGGCTTATACCATTGAAAACCTCATCAAACTGCCGTTATGTTGTTTCAGTTTCATTTTCTTCCATTGCATTTTATTTACGCAGTAGACCGCGAAATGTGACACCCCCCTAATTCAAAAGTTGCAAGGTTTCGTTTTTACCTTGTGACGCACTGTCTGAGCGCGCATCTCTCGTTTGCTGAGGTACAACCTCAATCGAATTTTACTGTTGGAAACAGCATACATTTCCCTACAAAAGCGGCGAGCTTTATGTTTTTATGTCAAATGATTTTGCTTTTACAGCCCAGTAGAAACACGCACTCCTTGAAACACCAGTTGTTCTAAATTTAGTGGCGTATGTCTGACGTTTATACGCGAATAATCTGTCGTATAATCTACGGCTGAACAGATATTTCTTTCCAGCTTTTGGAATAAAAAGGTTGTTTTATTTTGTTGAGAATTGTGAGTTGTTTGGACTTATCCCTCTATGCACCCCTCAACGTACAGATTTGCTATGAACGGTAATGCTGGCCGTCATGTCAAAAGGGAATGATATGGTTCTCAAAATATTTCCACAGCTGTTTGTGTGTGTGTGTGTGTGTGTGTGTGTGTGTGTGTGTGTGTGTGTGTGTGTGTGTGTGTGTGTGTGTGTGTGTGTGTGTGTGTGTGTGTGTGTGTGTGTGTGTGCGTGCGAGCGTGCGTGTGCACACGCGTGCGTGCTTGTGTGTTTGTACGAGTATGTGTGTGTTTGTTTGGCTTGGTTGTTGTTATTTTTTGTTGCTGTTCCTTGTTTGTTTGTTTACACGCTTATAAGTCGAACAGAAAGTCCAGGGCATTTGATCAGCGATGCAATGACAAATTAAAAATAGCCACCAAGGAACGTTTGTTTAAAAGCACGAACACTGCTGTCGTGCAGACATCAACAATGGCAGTAGTTCAAAATCGTAACAATAACAAGAATTTTGATAGGAGATTTCATTCGGTAATTGCGCTTCGTAAAAATGATTGCACTTAAAGAACTAGTTATATCTGTACATTTTCGTTGCTTGGTAGCCTAGTTATATCACCGAGACCATGCCGTATGGTATGTAAACAAGTCGATACCACCATTATGGTGAACACAATCAGATTAACTGGCTCGATGCGCAGTGGATTTGTTGGCTTTTTGCTTGCAATCTTGCTGTTGTTTGGTTGGCTCGTTGGAGGGACCTGGATCGGTTGTTTGTCTCGGTGGTTGATTGTAATGTGGATTCCTTCTTTGCTGCCTTTGAGCGGAAAAGGTGTATCACACACGTGTGATACAGCTTGGCTGTGTGTGATACAGCCCTGGTGCGTGAACGGACACGTGTGCACAATACTGTTTTGTAGAAAATCTGGTCAACAAAAAGGTACGGGCACACACGATATTGAAACTTGACCTACTTTCAACTCACGCGCAATGGCGACATTTCACAGTGACGACTGGCATTCTGACGTCATGTATTGCGCTACTACGTCATCGTGTAGAATTTGTCTGACATCCAAAATATCCACGTCGTCACAATGTTTCCCCTGAACCTGCATTATTTTGTCCTTTACGCAAGAACTGAAATGGAGAAGTGTCAATTTGTGAACGCTGTTTGGCTCTCATTAGTGATGACGTGTGTTTTCTGTGACATTTTGAGTCGTCCATTTCGAATGTCGTCCACCTGCGACGCATGTCAAATGTTATGTGTATTGACCAAAGGACGGTTTGAAAAGGCTGTTGAATCAAAATGAGTGAGGCGGCAGGACTGTTCAGGACGGGGGATTAAGGGGGGGGGGAGGGGGGGTAGGGGGGGGGAAGAGTTGGCGTTGGGTTGGCAAGGGTAGGGGAGAGAGAACAACAGAGAAGGGGGTGAATGATTTAATCCCTTCGCTGCCAGTGATCATGGATTTAGTGTCAGAACACCCCCCCCCCCCCCGCCCCTCCCTCCCAAAAAAACCCCAAAAAAACAAACAACAACAACAACAACAACAACAACAAAAACCGCTGATCAACATTGGCGTAAAAATCACAATAAGATAAGAAACAGGCATAAAAAAAAAACATAGGACCAACAAGAGACATAAATCCTCATGAGCCCGCGCGACAGCGAGGGCTCATGAGGATTTATGTCTCTTGGAATCGGTTAGCGTTCGCCTTGCTCCGGCAGTTAAGGCGTTAGTCGCATGGCGAAATTATGAAGCGGTAGGCATAGAGATCGTAGAGATATTGCATCACACTTTTTGGTGTGGAAGCTTGAATGGGGTATGGAATAAAATAAAAACGACTGCTAAAACAAAAAAGTCAAACTAAGAACAAATGCGCGTTCTCGTGTATACCTATGTGTAATGGCAGCAAGACAAATTATGGTTTTCATTTTTTTTTTCCAGCCACTGAGGCGACTCCCCACTTCAGCTACGTCAGTCGTGTGTGTCATTACACGTACCGTGTCTTTACAGCTTTTGTCTCACCTCTCTCGCTCACTCCACAGTCGTAAAATGTATAAGCCCTTCCCTACCGAGAAACGTTGAACACCACCCAACAGCAAGAGGGATAGATGCACCCACCACCCATCTGCAAGAGGGATAGATGCACCCACCACCCATCTGCAAGAGACATAGATCCTCATGAGCCCCCGCGCGGGCTCATGAGGATTTGTATCTCTTGCTGAAACCACTTTGTATCCATGTTGCATGGACGATTGGGTCTCTTTGACGCTGAATTAACTCATTCAGCCCGACGGCCGTATTTCCCAAATTTTGGAGGCGTCATCCAATGACTATGCACCAGTTGCAGGAGACAGATCGACTATGATAATTCAAGGGCAGTGCCAGATTAGCTTGGCGCCGACAGGCGCCAAACTAATCTGACGGTACAGCCCTTGAATTATCATGGTCGACCCATCTCCTGCTGTAGTGCGTCAGGGCTGAATGGGTTAACAATTATTTCAAACAAACAATCTGCGTCCACTGACATTGAAGGGAGTAACCCGGATAACTAATCCCCCTCGGTCTGTGTTTGCAAATGACGCTGATCGATGCCCAACAAGAGACACAGATCCTCATCAGCTCCTTCATTCTACAGAGACGCCTGAGGATCTATGGCTGTTTGGTTTAGCTGATTTAGCGACCACTGATCAAGCAACAAAATGGTCTGTGCGTTTACAACACAAGCATCACCTATTGCAGAGATTACAATGACAGCCGCATCTCATCAGAATGTCGAGTACTGTCGGCTTTTATAACTCGTGTGTTTCCATCATTGTTTACTGACATGATTTACTGTTGGGGTGAATGTCTGCGTTTTAGTTGGAGATGCATATTACCACGAGATTTCAAACGAAAACGACACTCAAGACACAGAGATCGTAGAGATATTGCATCACAAGTTTTAGCGTACAATTTTAAATGTGGTTGCAATAAATAATGGATACTTGCATATTTCAAAACCGAATCGCGAAATATTTTAATACTGCAACATTAACATGCTGCTTACCGGAAAAAGTAATAAAATACTTCTTAGTGTGCACGAACGCTCGAAATGTCTAGCCGGCCTACACGCACACAAACGGAGAACAGACGCTAGCAAACGTCCAGCAGTCTAGTCAGTGAAATTGATGAGATGTCACCTCGCGATATCGACAACCTGAAAAAAAAACTAAATAAACAAACCTGCCGGCATTTTTTGAAATTATGCCTGATCTAGTTACATGTAAAATTTACTCAGTAAAAGGCACGGTTATACAAAACACTGATGTCTTCAGAGTCAGACGAAATCTGCGCGCTGAATCGACAGCGATATGCAGTCTTCTGCCATTCGTGTGTTTTGTCTGAAAACCACAATCGGCCGCAAAATGAACGATGCGAGGCACAGTTTTGTTTTGGATTGGGTACATCAATTATTTTGATCAACATTTTGCTTGATATATTGCCGATAACCCTACAGATGTGATTACTTGACCCGAATCAAAATGTCTTCGTCTGACGACTCGGACATTTTGATTCGGGTCTCGCAGTCAAACGTGGGTGCTTATGAGGATCTGTGCCTCTTGCAGTTGGATGAAGTTGTCAATTAACTCCTTTTTGATGGAAGAAAAATTGACAATTTGTGTAGGTGTTGTCAGGTTGTGCAGCTATTGCCAAGGAGTGTCTCAGTTATAAACACACACACAATCGGAGGCCGGATTTAGAATGGAGTTATTATCCATTGTCGCTCAGTCACTCCGTTTTCCGACACTGTGATTGGTCAGCATCCAAACATCGCTGGGGGTTCACTGCCCCATTGCCTACCTCCTAGAACCATTGCCTTGCCTGTAATTTTTAATCAGCTGACCAATCCGCAGTTCTAATATCGCGCACGAATCTGTCCTAGGTATTTCGTCTGAACGCTTAGATCAGGGCTGTCCGGCACCTTACATCATAAATAACCGGAAAACACAAAAGATCAAATCGTGGTAGACGATAGGGAAATAAAAGAATTGTACCTTATTTTGGCATGACTCAAGCGGTGAGCACACTGACTACACAAGTGCTACACAAATGTGTCGCAATTCAAACTCTGAACTGAGACAGCTCGAAACTTTACATTGTGCTCCATGTCAACACGTATGCTGTTTAGAAAGCAAAGACTGTTGCCACTCGTGCAGTAAGAGAGAAAGTGAAAAAAATAAATAAAATGTGATAAATCTATGGCATTTCAGTTTTTGTTGAAAACACCGAGTCATTGTTGAATGGGTGTATGAACTCAGTACCGGTTTTGGAAAGATGCCAACAATACATGCGTAAAGGTGCAGATATGTGCCTAAAGTTTTACTAGGAAAGTACGGCATAGGCTGCGTTGATTTGCATTTGCGTCTGTCAGACCGTCAGTGTGTTGCAGGTATGTGCCTAAAGTTTTACTAGGAAAATACAGCATAGAAGTTTTACTAGGAAAATACGGCATAGGCTGCGTATTTTTTATAGTTGAAGTGAAATTTATGTTGATGTTATTAGGTTATTTGCTCTTTTCTAATTCAGTTTTGCTTTCTTCATCATATAGAGTACAGTATATGGGAGTTCGTCCTAATTATTCACCCACAGTAGAATAGACTTAGGAGTATGACGCAAATGCAAGGTGACGTAAATTTAGGACACAATTATTTTTTTAGAGATTGCGTTAGGGAAGAAAAACGGCTACCTCACCTTGCTGGGGGGCAACACGCAATTCAGCTCTGGTCAGTGGACGGTATTTTCAACGGCGGTGTGAGATTCGGGGTGAAATAGTGAGTGGAAACGGACAGTCAACACAGTTCATCCTTTGAAGTGAACCGGCGTGGAATCGGACAGTCAACACAGTTCATCCTTCGAAGTGAACCGGCGTGAGCGAACGTTTCTCTGACTGATCAACAATTTTTGAAATGGGCTGCGTTGGCGGACGGTGGTTTTTTTTTTCCATTGGTATTTGGCACTAGTATGTCTAGCAGGGTAGAAATAAAAGTCGTCGTGTAAATTGGACTGCCTCAGCCTCTTCCTTCATTCTCACACACTAGAGCCCTGCGCCGAACCTAAACCCTATCTGGCTTACAAATGTATCATGTATAAAATCAGACCTACCGTGTATCCAGTCACTTGCCACGCAGTCCTGCGCTCAAAATATAGAGGTTTTATCGCTTGAACCCAGTGAGAAAAGTCCGCACTTGATTGCTACAGATTCTGATCTTGTTACTGGCTGCTTAGAAGTAGCACCGCTGTAGTAAACGTTTGAAATTCCTGCGGCAAAAAGCAAGCACATTTGCACGACCGGACATGGTAGCCTATTCAGAAAGAGTCGCGTCCCTTGTATATTTCCAAGAAAATACATTCTTAGTCTAGCAGCTGCCCTTCATAGACTACGATCAGCCGTTTACGAGATAGTGATTTTCTAGAGAGTAACAAAGGTTTGGGTATATCAAAATGAAGTCTAGTATGAATAAAAGCAGTGCGCACTCGTTTTAAACCGCCGGAGGATGGAGACATTTTTCTGTAGCACATTTTGTTTCCAGTATGGCTGCAGACGAAACTAGGAACGTAGCGGCCATGTTTACAGGGGATCAGTAGTTTACACGGGTCTCATTGTTCCTGTATTCAGTGGTAGTATGCACTATATGTCACTTAAAAGGATTTCATTTTTTAAAGTAATATTTTCACACTTAGATATATTAAGAGAAGAAACAATTACGAAAACGCTTGCCTTGAACGCAAAATTAATATCGTTTCGCAACAATAAGGTATCCCGAAATCACGTGATCAAAACATCACGTGATGCCGTCTCCGCGGACGTGAATTTCTGTCTGCCGACGGGTTCTTTTTTATTTGTTCTACATAAGCTTGTTTGTTTAAAAAAAAAAAGCAAACGTGTCAAGTTGCTGTGTGCATTTTTACGGCTTGATAAAGGTTTGTCACGTTTATTTCCATTCACTTTACCATCGCTTTGCCCGTTTCATTTCGACAACACAGCACCAAAACAAAACGTAACCCACAACACAAACGCTATCTTCAAAACCTATGCTGCATTCTGTAAAAGAAAAAGAGTGCCACACCACTTGGTTTTAACTGTCATGGCTGAGCGAAGTTTCGGAACTTGATTAATTATTTTATGCAGCAGTAACATTTATTTTAATCAGTTGCACTGACAAGCTATGTTGTGATGTGCGATCACTGCCAGTGCCAATTTTGCAGTCTCAGTGATCACTGATGGTACAGTACACTTCACACTGAAAAAAAAAAATACACAGCACAATGTGAACACGCTTGGAAGTTCATGCAATGCTTTGTTTAAAATTGAACCCTATCTTGCTAGCAGTAGCCTACTGCACAAAAGAGGAACTTATTTTGCTGCTGTGTTATTTGCAGTTTGTCTGCATATAGACATTTGCAGTTCGCTGCAAGGATTCTTAGCAGCTGACATTAGCACTGACATATTGGGATTAAAACGAGAAAGAAAACGGAGAAAGGTGAGACAGAGATGATTTAATAAATCAGTCAAGTGATCAAATGAATGAGATATCTATGTTTTATGATAAACAGCTAGTTATGGGAGGGGGGGGGGGAGGAGGCACATACTTTATAATGTACACGTACTATTTCTTTCAGTGTTTCCATCACCCACTATGAGTTATCATGTTTTGAGTGGTTTACAAAATACATGTACTTGTTGCTGTTACATTATCTTCTTACTGGTTTTGACATTTCGCTGTAAGATTTACAGTCACATACTTTAAGCGTGTTCCCCCTAACGCACACAGAGGTTGACTGTATCATTGATATGTGTGTGTAGGTAGTGTTTGGTTTTGTTTGAGGTGGCAGTTTTGGCCTCACCTTTAAGTTTGGTGCCGCTGTGCATGTGGCCACCAGTACTATTTACAGAACTGATGACTGCATGTGCAGGCTAGTTCACGGTATCAAAATGTGAACTGGGCAGCCTATTGTTTGAAGTGATCAGTGGTAGCAACATCCATGATGTATGTGTGCATTTGGCCACTGGTACTGTTTACAAAGGTGCTGTTTACAGAACTAGTGGCTGAGTAGGCATATTATTATTAGTATTGTTATTGTTATCAGGTGTGGCCTTATCTCTAAGTTTTGGTGCCCCTGTGCATGAGGCCAACAGTACTTTTCACAGAACTGATGGCTGCATGTGCAGTGTGGTTAACTGGACACATGAAATTTGTAGGTGGGCAGCTAAAATACAGGCAGTCAATACAAGCCACTTGCTTAACCTGAAGTCTCTATATATAGATTTTACAGTCCACTAATGCCCATCAGTATACAATTGTGCATGTCTTTTGTGGGTATTCTGTGGTTTTGTATGTGGGCTGGGGTTGAAAGTGTGTGTGTATGGCACCTATTACCGTGTATGTACAAAACCTTCATTACAAACAAACATAAATTAATAATTTTAATAAATAGTTATTTGGGTTTAATGCCGCGCGGTAGACTACGGCCATCTCATGGCAGTTAAATAAATAAGATAAAGTAAGTCAAAGATACCTGGGACATAAGAATGCTAAGTAAAGTATAGATTATGATCATGCACAGATGTACATTGGTGGATGTTCTGCGGTTTTGTGTGTGTAACTGGATTGGGGTTGGGAGCGAGTGATACTGCACCTATTACCATGTACGTGTATAAGACATAAGACATTTATTCACCAAGTAAAACGTTACAAGGATTTTTGTGTGGCATGGCGACAGTAAAATATGTCCTCACTTGTAGGGCATTCATCATGTCATACACTTAGTTGGCGATCATCCTATATACAGCACTAAAAGATAGATAAACACAATATTAAACACAAATCAGTCATATGTCACAAATCATGGAATCACGTTGTTCCGTGCATGGTGATGTATTGATGACAGCTTCTGGAAAAAAAATTGCATCTGAATCGAGAGGTTCTGGCTTTAAAAGCACGAAACCGCCGGCCAGAGGGCAGAAGCTCGAAGAGATGATTGGCTGGGTGTGACAGATCTGACAGAATAGTACTGGTGGCCACATGCACAGGGGCACCATGGTGTATGTTCTTGATCTGTATGCTGATGTGTATGTACAAAACCTACATTACAAACAAACAAAACAAAACAAACAAACAAAATAAATAAATAATTTAAATAAATAAGATAAAGTAAGTCTAAGGTACCTGGGACATATGCATGCTAGGTAAAGGATAGATTAAAAATTATGAACATACACAGATGTGTATGTCCTTCTTTTGGTAGGTGTTCTGCGGTTTTATGTGTGTATTTAGGTAAGGGTTGGGAGCAGGCAGTATGGCACCTATTACCATCTATATATGTGTATATTTTCTTGTTTGCTGATGCCCCCACCCGGGTCTGCCCTGGGGGACTTGGGTGGGGTTAGGTACTTTTTAGTTCCCAGGGTCACCCTGGTCAGCCCCACAGGGTGGGTTTCCTTTCTATTCTGGGGCATGTGTTTCTGTCTACCCTTGGTCCATTCACCTGTATTTGTCTTTTTAAAACTCTCCCAACTGTCTGCACTGCCTGTAGCTCTTGATGTTGGATGTGTGTTGCTAGACAGTCTTAGCTTTATTTAGGCCCCATGTTGTAGGTTTATTTAACGTATTTGACCGGCTGGCGACATACATTCAATTTTCTGTTTAGTTTTTTTTTTTCATAAGCAGTGCAGGCACGTCCTGAAAAAGCCTTGTTGCTGTCGGGACGTTAAGCAATGTACAATCAATCAATCATTGTTTGCTGATGTGTATGTACAAAACCTTCATTACAAGCAAACAAAATAAATAAATAATTTAAATATATACTTATTTGGGTTTAATGTCGAGCAGGCGACCAATGCCATCTCATGGCGGTTAAATAAAAAAGATAAAGTAAGTCAAGATACCTGGGACATATGAATGCTCAGTAAAGGATAGATTATGAACATGCACAGATGTAAGTGTCGTTTGGTGGGTGTTCTCTGGAGTTGTGGAGTGGGGTTGGGAGTGGGCAGTATTACCATATATGTGTATGTGAACATCAGCATATGAACAAAACCTACTTTTCAAACAAATAAAAATAAATAATAAATTTAAATAACTAGGACATATGAATACCAAGTAAAGGATATATTATGAACATGCACAGATGTTTGTTCTGTGGTTTTTGTATGTGGGGTGGGGAGCGGGTGGTATGCACCTATTACCATATGTGTACATGTTATGTTCACATCATATATGTGTATATCTATGTTCTCATCTTGTATGCTGATGTCCCCCACCCAGGTCTACCCTGGGGGACTTGGGTGGGGTTAACTACTTTTTAGTTCCCAGGGTGACCCTGGTCAGCCCCACAGGGTGGGTTTTCCCCTCTATTCAGGGGCGTGTGTTTCTGTCTACCCTTGGTACATTCACCAGTATTTACCTTTTTTAAACTCTTCCTACTGTCTGCACTGCTTGTAGCTCTTGATATTGGATGTGTGTTGCTAAAGGGTCTAGTTAGGTTTATTTAGTGTATTAGACCAGCTGGCGACATACATTCAATATTCTGTTTAGTTTGGGTTTTTTCACAAGCAGTGCAGGCACGTCCTGAGAAAGTCTTGTTGCTGTCGGGAATTAAACAATGTACAATCAATCATTTTATGCTGATGTATGTGCAAACATGCATCACAAACAAACAAACAAAAAAATAATAAATTAATAAAATAAGTTGGGAATACCTGGGACCTATAAATATGCATGTTAAGTAAAGGATAGATTATGAATATGCACAGATGTATGCATATTGAAAACAAATTTTCTCTCCTTGGTGACCACTACCATACCACTATAGTGATCATGTGCATCAAGGAATTCCTTCCATCCATAATTAAAAGGATAAATAATAAATAAATATGTAAGTGAATACATACATGAATCAATAAAAAATAAATAAATAAAACATGTAATATAATAGAGAGGGCTACTATCTGTATTGTGTCTCATGCAGTCCTGATAAAGCTTAATCATAAGAGTCCTTGTGAGTACTTGAGTGCGGATTGGTTGAATTGGTTGCAAAAACTAAAATTTTATATTTAGGTGTTTAGCTGAACATGGTGATTTTGATGGAAACGGTTCGGAGATGGATTTCACTCTGCCTGGCTTGTGCTTAAGACCAGTCGGATACGAGTGTGCTTGACCAGTTAAAAATCCCATCTCCACTAATAAAATAAATTAAAAAAAAGAGCAGACCTGCACTTAGAGCCGTTAGGCTGAAAAACAGACGAACAACATGCATGTTGTATCCGGCCAAAGAATGTTGAAGATGGTCGGCAGACACATTGCACAACATGCACAAAGGGAGTTTACTTTCGATATGCTTTCCTCCCACAAAAGACCGAGTTCTATGGAAAAGGCTGTTTTCAAGACCAGGAAAAATAACGTATTTGACGTTGATAAGATGTTCAAATCGAAAATAATCTCTGTTTCAATTCAGGAGCAAAGTAAAGCTTCATCAACCGTGCGCGTCTGATTGACTTCTTTAGAAGGCTTCTCGCTGACCGCCATTTTGAAACTAGCGACGCGACTATGCTTACCGCATTAAAAATAATACTTTTAAAGTTATTTTATCGTATATATGTATGCATGTTTACTTGCTGATGATTTTAATTTACTCACTGGAATAAACTTGTAACTTGTATGCTTGAAATTTTCAATGTTATGCACAAAAAATGTCTTGCACCTTATCCGGGCGGTGTACGAGGACTGGTTCCCTCACATCGAAAAATAGCTTTCGAAAAACACTTCTACAAAAATGTCTCCATCCTAAGGACAAATATTGTTGCCATGCATAAACTATATGGCATTAGTACTTTCGTTTCGTACCTGCAAACCATTGTTACTCTTTTGACGAACTAAATAGTCTGCAGAAATTGCGAAAAGCTGCTGGACTATCTGACGTCAGAAATATTTGGCGTTTTACTCCTGACGTCAGACACACATTCGAGGCTCAAATAGTGCGTAATTTAGACTGAACGACAATGGACCTCACCGGTGCGCGCATTTTCAGCCAATCAGAAAATAGAAAAAAAATTGCCGCAGCGCGGTTCTGTTGCTGGGTGCCACAAGCCTTCCCGTAACTAAGCAAGGAAATAGCGAAGCGCGATACTGTTTGTGCGTATACATTTCACTGAAATGGTCAGGCATTGCCTTTGCGGTACCTGCAATCGGGACGAAAGCTACCCTAAAACCATCAAAGAAAAGCTTCTGGCTTTTTTCCCCTCCCGAAACCAACGCAATGGGCTGAATAAAACTGAACTATCATCTCAACATCGGCCGGGATACTACCCCCCTAGAGGACAAGAGCAAACGCAGAGCTGTTTGTATGCGGTAAGTGTCATTTTCTACTGTGAGATTGTTCTGAAAATGGTTACAATTCACTTGCGGAAGTGGTACATAATTCAGCGATCGAGTTATCATGGCCGGAGCGTACTGTGGGCCGACAATAATGTGCAATCACTTGCTATCAGGCAGTGCCGCTACACTGATCTGCACACTCAGTTGGGATGTGTGATTTTAAATTTGGAATTAACTCTCCAGAAACACCATAACCAAAGGTGTATGCCCTTACGTTTTTTCAGTTTGCACTCTCTCACTCACTGTAACAAATCACGACAAGCACAAATCGACACATCACTTCTACAGTAACACATTTAATCAGATCTATTTATGATGAGTATATATTCATGCAACGTTTTTCTTCTCAGCATTTGTGGGATGGCGAACCCAGTGAGTTGCACCCCTACCCATTCCAGCAGACGAGTCACCTGCCTACAAATCCAGACTGCTCACAAATGTGGGCAGTACAGATTCCGGCTGTAAAATCTTCGCAGGAAGATCAAGTCTTGCAACATACACCTGACACTGTAGCTGGCAAGTGTGGGGCAACGGAACAATGATGCAAGGTTATCTTTGTGTATAATTTTTATTATATGCTAACAATAACAGCAGAGGTGCATACCTAACATTTCGCTTACACTCTGTGATGACATTTCACTTTCCAAGTCAGACTTTCTTTGTTCTTTGTAGAACGCTGACAGTGTGAAACAGTGGTGCCATGAATGGAATGTCTGGTGTGATTTGCGATACATTTACATCCCGTTGGGTAAAAACAATAACGTGTTATATTTAGCTGGCCTTGCGCCTGCGTGTGGTTGGAATATGATTTCTTCAGTCCCACGCTGGTGTTGTCAGCTAATTTCACACAAAATCCTGGTAACTGACATGCCTCGAGTATGGTGTAATTTCTGGATGCGGGTGGGCATTTGACTTTGATTATGCCTGTCTGGCCACTTTGAGTTGCTCCTAGAAATAGAAACTGGATTAACCACAATGCTGCGCCTGTCAGGAAGTACTTCTAAATATTTACTTTTGGCAGTGCCCTCATGTCGTTTACATAAAATGTGGCTGCAGCTGAGAAAAAAGTGTGTGAAAAGATTCTGTCAAGACATTTGTCAGAAACGTTTGCTTTTCTATTTAGATCTATGTGGAAGTTTCATGTTGCTAGTTTTTGGGGTTTTTGTTGTTGTTGTTGTTGTTTTGTTTGTTTTTTCCCTCTACCCAGTGATTAGAACTGGTCAGTTCTCTGTTCTTTCCTCACGTTTCTCAGGATTTGGACACTAACTGGTCAAGCAAAGACCTTCCAATTCTTGTAGGAGATCAACTGGGGACCTCGTTGTGACACACATGTCAGCGACCCTGTTGATTCCCTGGCATTGGCTCTCTTTTCAGTCTCCTGGTCTGTGGACAAATATTGAGTGCAGCTTTAGAAATACTTTTGACGTTTTAAGTTAATCATAAACATATACTGTTTATAATTTTTGTAAATTTCTCTTTTAGGGATTTCACCATTAGACTACCTGGCCATCACTGCAGAGTGCAAATTCTGAAATAGCAAGCTAGAAGATAAAGATAGACCTGCTGGAGGAGGAGATCAGATCAAGAATTTGAAAATCTGAATTCATCTCAAGGCTGTAAAGAACTAAAGGTGTGCAGACGCAACCAGCAGAAGAAGAAGTATTTGGAGTGGACTTTGTAAGAAAAAAGGAGAGACAACTAAACAACCTGTTCCAGTTATACACTGCATTAACATATGTTTGGGTTTTGGCCTTTTTTTTTTGGTCAATTTTGATGCCAAATAGTCAATTTTTTAAGCACAAGTATAGTGAAAAGGGGCTGACTTTCAGCACCTACCAAAAATCAAACATATGTTAATGCAGCTGTAGCACAGCCACACGATAGACTGTTTCTCACTCTTTGCTGATTGAGAAATTTTGAAGACTTCATAATAAAATGAAAATGAGTTTTGAATCTAGTATTCATATGCTATCAAATTGTACGTGTCACTGTAAATCAGCCATTTACGACCTGAACCCTTATTTCTCTGTGTGTTGTGTTTTGGCATGTGAACCACTTATATTCCAGAATAAAATATAATTTACCAGTTAATAATAGTTTTGATTTTATTTTAGGTAATGCTTACTTTTTGCTTGTGTTGGTGTGGCATGTTATGGGCCTTTTCGTCCGCTTCTCCGATGGCCTGGCTAGCACACCATGGTTTTATTATTGGGACAGATGCAGTCTTGGTACCTTTTCATATTGCTGCTCACCAGGCTTGTGGCATGCCCCTGCAGCTCAGTCGATTAGGCACATGGGTCAAACAGTTTAGCTGCCTTGAAATACTGAAGAGATTTCTGAAGCCCAATGACATGAGAACAGTGACCATTGAACCTGAAATACAAATCATACATGCATGGTTATTTATTAATAATCTCTCTTCCCCTCTCTCCTCTCTCTTTCACACACACACACACACACACACACACACACACACACACACACACACACACACACACACACACACACACACACACAATTCTATTTGTGAGTGAAAATAATCAGCTCAGCCTGACACTGAACACAGCCAGCAATAGAGAGCACGGAGCAGCACTACCATCCTGCTACGATGAGACAAGATGGACAAAATGGCTCGGATAAGTGTGCTAAAAACACCTACCCGGCTCTGCAGGCACTGACAGCTTCTGTGACCTGTGCTTGCTGATGCGGCTCATTTTCCACGTACAGTTTGTGTGGATCGGCGCCGCGTTCTTAGATCTGCGACCGGCGGTCAACACGAATGCAACTTGAACGGAATCACTGCCAGTTGTGTGATAAATACGAACAGCGTCAATGAAACTTGACGCAAACTTGCTTTGCCTGGATCTAGAGCCGTTTTTGACATATATTTGTGTCCTGGCATAAATGTAGGCTTGTAGAATTTGCAACGCATTCAGTCGAATCACGCGCGCTATCATCCGCCAGAGGCCCACGGACAGGAATGCTTGTGGCACCCAGCAACAATTGCTAGGGGGCGTGGCGTTTGTGGCGCGTGCTCGGTGAGATCCATGGCATTGAACCGTCTGTGTTGGGTTACTTCTCGGGTTACATCGTGGTTTGTAGTCCTCTGAAGCTGATTATCAGACCTCTGCGCCTTTGGCGCGTCGGTCTGATAATCATCTTCATAGGACTACAATACCACGATGCAACCCTCGAAGTAACCCAACACAGACAATCAATGCCTAATTGATTTCACTTCTGGTCATCACCAGCTGTTCCCAAATAACCTGTTATTGTGCGCCATGCTGATCATCTGGTCATGTTTGGGCCGACCGGGCGCTCGGTGATGCACAAGTACTCCAAACATTACTATGATACGCTGATGGCTATTTCGACACCTAATGTTAGCAGTTATCCTGCTGCTGACAAATTTTCAACATTCAGCCTGATTATCACTCCCTTATTGAACCGCTTGCGACAAGCTCTTTTTCAATCTCTTTACACTTCGTCTCATTGGCCTGGCTCTATTTGATATTTCCCCTGGTCGTCCGTTCTCAATGCAACGGGTGTCCCCTTGTCACATATTACCAAGGTAACATGTGATAAGTATTACATAAGTATTACATGTTACGATGACAATGTTACTCGCTGAGCAAAGCGTGTTCCCCAAAATAAATCTTTGGCCAATCAAATTTCTCACAATCACATATTTATTTATTGGCATATTTTTGTTTAGATGTTTGACTGAATGAAGATTAGCGTATGCTTGTACCCTAATCTTCATTCAGTCAGACCTCTAAACAACAATATGCCAATAAATAAATAATTCAGGGGGTTACACAACAAAAAGAACTATATGTAGGTGTCCTTTGATACACATCACAGCTGAATAATTGGATAAGCTAGATAATATCAACGATAGGAAAATTCAACTGAAGCGAAGACTGACCATATTCCAAACGGCGAAGAAACAAAAAGCTACTTAAATAAAGATTGAAGGGGTTACGCAACAAAATAACTGTATGCATGCGTTGTGTTCGGCCTATATTACCAGTATTATACAAATGAATGGCTGAAAATGTGTTAAATCAAACAAATACCTGAGAGATAAATTCCAGGCGAATGCAGTTCGCACGAGGTTGTTGACTGATAGTTTGGAGCTTTTCTTCCCCTGAATCTCTACGTCATACGTAAAGTTTGTAGTCCTTTTAAGGGTATACTTCTGAGTCAGAGGGTCATACAGAATCAACTCATTGATCAGATGACTGTCTCAATGCAGTCTATAATACCATGCAGATGGGCATTACCTGTTCTACTGCTTCTTTTCATCTGTAGATGCTAACAAAAAGAATTAGTGTCATGAACTAATCTGCCCCGAGGCCAGCGAGGAACCTCAAGATTACGACTGAAGAGACTTTACATTATGCATAATGCAGCCCTGTAACAAGATGTGAGCTCCAAAAATAGAGCTATTTAATATCTCAGATCATTCTATTATCAGTCTTAGATTATCAGCATGGGCGAATATTGTCTAGGCAAAACCGCCAACTATACTGCAAATTTGTTCAAGACTTATGAAATTTGACAGGTAAGTAAGCACAGTTTTTATCTCATTTTCGATTGGTATCAGTTTTGTGTGACCCTTCAAAAATGTGAAATAACTCATAACTCGTGGATATGTCGGCCATGTTTGAATAATACTTCACGAAATATGTGTCATTATATCAATATTAAGATCATGTTTTATTCCTTAACCCTTATCATTCGAAATACACCAGTGTGTGAATAAGTTTGACTAAAATAGTTCAAGGGTAGTGCCAGAATTGCTTGGTGCCTCTAGGCGCCAAGCTATTCTGGCACCACCCTAGCCTTGAACTAAAGCCATTGGTCTATGTCCTTATGTGTAAGTACTATAATGTAGCTTGCATATGGCAGTGTACAAATTTGAAGCTTTTAGCCTCAGTATGATATTGGTTAACAGAATATAGTCTCTTATTACGGATCGTTTCCTTAACTGCGTTCTCAACTATGAAATATTGAATGATTCAAAGAAAAGAGTGGTGAAAACGCTGACAAGAAATAATTATTTTTTTGTGAAAAACTTGGACGTTTTACCAACGGTATCCTAATCGTTTTGAAAGTAGTAACGTCTTGGCTATCCAAATCGGTGTTTATTTTATCGCTGATAATACTTTCAGCAGCCTGGTGCCCTGTATTGTTTAGCACACCCAACCTGGAGGAAACATAGGGTGTGTTGTCGCCTTCTTAAAAATGGCGGCCACGTGTCACTTGAATTCGTGTAAGGAAGCATAATCATATTCTGCTATAATCAAACTGATCAAATGTGAAAACCAAATGTCTCTTACTTCAAGATTGCAGGAATGATCTGCAGTTAAATATAATAAGGGGTAAAATGGTCATTCAAAGATGAGGTCACAAACGATTTTTTTTAACGGTTCCAAGGCAAAATATAGATGGTAAGCTAATCGTTTCATCATTAGAGTATTGCCGTCTAGCTGTGCCCAAAATTTGGTGTATGTAAGTTGAATCTGCAGAATAATGCACTTTTCGTGGCGCTTTTGCCTAGACTATGAATAAAAAGTGACAGTGTGAAACCCTTCACTGCCAGTGGACGCAGAATGTTTTATAAGTAATTGTAATGTTAGACTACAATACGCCCAAGCAAAGTCATGTTAAAGATCCTACTGAACGTTTGAAGCCACAGGCAGAGGAAATCATAGCTGAGAAACAGGCAGGCTTCATGCCAGGGCGCAGCACAACTGAGCAAATCTTCAATCTGAGAGTTCTATGTGAGAGGTACCTCTAGCACCAGCAAGACCTCTATTGTGTCTTTGTGGATTTTACGAAAGCGTTTGACAGGGTGTGGCATGCAGCCCTTTGGTCCACCATGAAGCTATACAACATAAATGCCAACCTGATCAAAGTCATAGCAAACCTTTACAACAAGGCCTTAAGGCCACTAGCGCAGTCTGCTTCAACGGCAAAATAGGAAACTGGTGTAGGACTATAGTCGGAGTCAGACAAGGCTGCTTGCTCTCACCTACTCTTTTCAACATATTCCTGAAAAGAATCATGACAGACGCTCTGAAAGATCATAAAGGAACTGTCAGTATTGGAGGCAGAACAATCACGAACTTGCGCTTTGCGGAAGACATTGATGGCCTTGCAGGAACAGAGAAGAAGCTAGCTCAGCTGGTGGAAAAGCTGGACAGTACAGCCATTGCGTATGGGATGGAAATCAGTGCAGAGAAGACCAAACTGATGACAAATAACACCAGTGGCATTGGCACTGACGTCATGATTGGAAGCCAAAAACTAGAAACAGTTAATAAATTCAAATACTTACAATACAATACAATACAATAATACTTTATTAATCCCTCACGGGGAAATTCACTGTCTGTCCATACAACACATGGCATCATCAATCACTCAGTTAACCAAAAAAAAAAACAATTAAATAACTCATAACACTCAATTAAAGAAATGAACTGTAACAGACATATTGTTACCTTTGAATAACAATAATAATAATACTAGTAATAATACTGAGAGGGCTAGTACTAAGGACGGAAGAATGTTGACCGACACTATCTACTGATATTACTGTTGAAAAGGGTAACAGCCTGAGGGACAAAAGAGTTGGCATAACGTGATGTACGACTTTTGGGTACTCGGAGTCTGCCACTTCGTTCGATACGTCTGCTGTCAAATTCATAATTATCTAAGTGGATGTGTTTTGTCATCAAGAATGTCAGCCAATTTGTTCGTAATCCGTCTGTTGTACAGTGTGTCCAAATTATCCTGTGCCCTACCAATCACCCCACCCCCTTTCCGGATTACTTTGTTAAGACGATCTTGGTCTCTGTTACATAAATTTCTCCCCCAGCACGTCAGTCCAAAAGTTAAAATGCTAACAATACTGGAGCAGTAAAACATCTGTAAAAGCTGAGTGCTTACATGAAATGATCTGAGCTTTCACAATAGCATCTGTGTTTTGTTTCCAGTTGAGCGCGTTGTCAAAAGGAACACCTAAATACTTGTAGGACTCTACACGCTCAACTTCTGTTCCCTTGATAACAACAGGACCGGGATGCTGTTTGTTATTCCTGAAATCTATGACCATCTCTTTTGTTTTGCCAACATGTAATTCAAGGTAGTTTCTATCACACCACTCTACAAAGTCATTGATCTCTTGTCGATAGTGTCTGTCGTCCTCATCTGTAATCAGACCTGTCAGTGCCGTGTCGTCAGCGTATTTGTCCATGACACAGTCGTCATGAGTAGCTCTACAGTCTGCTGTGTACAAAGAAAACAAAAAAGGCGACAGGACAGTCCCCTGTGGTGCACCGGTGTTGGTAAAAAGTACATCTGAGATTAGATCCGAACTAATTCTGACGTATTGTGGCCGGTTAGTGAGATAGTCCGAAACCCAAAGAATGGTAGAGGCATTTATGTTCATGTGAACTAGTTTGGAGGCGAGTATGTGTGGCTGAATGGTGTTAAAAGCAGACGAAAAATCATAGAACATCAGTCCAATGGAGGCTCCTGGGTTCTCTAAATGAGAGTAGATATTGTTTACAACATGCAAAATGGCATCATCAACACCTCTTTGCCTTCTGTAAGCAAACTGAAAGGGGTCCATAAAAACTGCAACCTGTATTTTAAAATGTGAAAGAACAGCCCTCTCAAAAACCTTCAGGACACACGAGGTAAGAGCAACTGGTCTTAAATCATTCATCACAGATACAGTTTGCTTTTTTGGCACGGGGACAATACAAGAGGTCTTCCATGAACAGGGAACGACACACTGGGTAAGTGACATGTTAAAAATATAGCAAAGAATTCGGAACAGTTGTTCAGCGCATAATTTTAACACATTTGATCTAACACCATCTGGCCCAGCCGCTTTGTTTGGGTTGGTATGTTTAAGTACGCTAAGCACATCCTCCTCAGTCACCACAATCACTTCACTTTGCATGTGTTTCGGTCCACTAACTAGCATTTCCTTGACCTGTTCTCTCTCATACTCAAAATCATGACAATCAAATCTTGCATAGAACTGATTTAAGTCGTTGGCATAGTCCGTAGTTTTGCTCAAAACCGGAACAGCTTTTTGCTTCTTGTTCCCACTCATCAGATTCATACCCTCCCACACACGTTTCATGTTACCAGTCTCAAACTGTTTTTCTATCTTTTTTTGATATGCTTCCTTCACCTTCCTAAGCTCCCTTCAAGTTTCAGTTTCTTTTGTACTGTCCGTTAGAGCTGTTCTTAATTGAACGAACTTTTGATCGGCAAACCTAGATCGGAGAAGATCGGCGATCTTTTGGTTTGTTTCTTAATGGAGGTTCATCGAACCTAGGCGAACTTCAGCAAACCAGGTTTGCCATAGTTCTCTTTCTTAACTGAAGTGCTTGATTCGGCGTACTTACTGTCTGCGAAGGTGTTCAAAATGGCTGCCGCTATGCCGCTTCGCGATTTGAACGATGTTTGTTTATGTACTCCTTGCAGTAGCGACCCCACAAACAGCGTTGCGCCTCCCACAAATCAATATAAATAGGTCTTGTTCTTCGCACGAGTGAAATATTGCCGTCCGCCATATTTGTTTGTATCGGGACTGTCTTCTTATCTCCAACGCAGAAGAGGGTAAAAGTTTTAACCAATCAGAGAAAAGGTTCGCCTTTGTTTGCTCAATACGTTGAGCGAACCTTTTCCGACAGCGAACTATGGTTTGCCGAGGTTCGTGAACTACTTCGAACTAGGTTCGCCGTATCTTTAGATCGTCCAATTAAAAACCAACCTGGTTCGTCCGAGATCGTGAACTGTAGTTCGTCAGAGTTCGCGAACTAAAGTTCGTTTAATTAAGAACACGCTTAACTGTTCTTTGTTCTTGTCTTCAAAAGCTTTCTTCTTTCTGTTTAAGACCTCCTTGATGTGCTTCGTGACCCAAGGTTTGTTGTTGGAATAGATTTTAACAGTTGTTTTAGGCACAACACTGTCTACGCAGAAATTTATGTAGCTGCAAACTGTGTCAGCCAGCTCGGCAACGTCGCTTGTACTTAGGAGCCATTGTGACAGATGAGGGATCATAACCAGAAATACTGTCCAGGATTGCGCAGACAAAAACAGCACTGACAAGATTAAAGACCATATGGAAGGACAGAAACATCACGGTCTGCTCCAAGATCAGACTGATGCGCTCCTTAGTCATCTCAGTGTTCTTGTATGCCTGCGAGTCATGAACCCACACAGCAGACCTTGAAAGGAGGATACAAGCCACTGAAATGAGATGTTTTCGAAGGCTGCTTGGCATCTCATACAGAGATCACATCACGAACGAGGAAGTGGGAAGCAGAATCAGGCAAGCCATCGGGCCCTATCATGACCTATTAGCCATTGTGAAAAAAACGCAAACTGAAGTGGTATGGGCATGTCACGCGTTCAGCAGGGCTTGCCAAAACAATCTTGCAAGACACTGTGCAAGGAGGACGAAGGAGAGGAAGACAGAGGAAAAGATGGGAGGACAATATCTCAGAGTGGACAGGACTGAGGCTGGGTGATACGCTAAGAATGGCAGAGAACAGAGAGGAATGGAGGGAGCTGGTTGCCAAGTCATCAGTGGTGCCCCAACGGTCGGCAAGACTACGGGAGATAGATAGATAGATAGATAGATAGATAGATAGATAGATAGATAGATAGATAGATAGATAGATAGATAGATAGATAGATAGATAGATAGATAGATAGATAGATAGATAGATAGTAAAGTTAGCGTCATAGATCCCCATCCGTCAAAAGAACATGGATACAAAGTGGTTTCAGAAAGAAATACAGATCCTAATGAGCCCCAGCAACTGCGGGGACTCATGAGGATCTATGCTTGTTGCAGTTAGGTGGTGTTAGAAGGGTTATATGGACTGGTTGTTCTCAGTGTCCTGTCATCGTCGTTGTCATTACTGAACTCATTTGAGACGTGCCGTCTCCGGATACGCGGCTTATGCCGCGTATCCGGAGACGGCACGTCTCGGATGAGTTAACCCTTTCTCAGCTAGCAGATACTAATATTGTCTTTGACATCATGAATATTCAACAGCAAAGAAACCCACCCAGCGTGGAAAAGGGATAATGTGCGTTCCCGTACTGGCCGTTTTCGGGAGTCTAATTATGTACTCCCCAGATAGACCCGGCAATCGGGAGTACGCCACAAGTACACTTCCATAATAAATGAGATGCTCAGCATCTCGTTTGAATAGAAGTGTACCTGTGGTGTACTTCTCGAGTGTGTCTATTTAGGAAGTACTTAAAAGCATCTCTTTTGAATAGATGTGTACTTGTGGCGTACTCCCTGAGTGCGTCTATCTATGAGGGGTCCGAGTACTCTAGCTTCTCATTGGAATAGAAATAAACTTGTGGCGTACCCCCCCCCCCCCTACCCCCCCCCCCCCCAGTGGGTCTAACTGGGGAGTACTAAAAACATCTCCTTTTAATAAAAATGTGCTTGTTTTGTACTCCCTGCGTGGGTCTATCTGTATGCGGTCTGAATACTTACGCACCTCATTTGCATAGAAGTGTACTTGTGGCTTACTCCACGAGTGGGTCAATACGTACGGTACACTTTGGACTAGGAATAGGCAAACAACTTTATTCGCCTCCGCGTCAGTCTGTGGGACCTTAAAAGTTTCCTAGCCTCTTGCAGTTAAATGATGTTCTATTCTATGCAAGAGGTGTAGATCCTCATGCGGGGGGTTCATGAGGATCTACACGTCTTGCTGACACAACTTTGTATCCATGTGCGGTTTTTGTACGGTTGCGGATTTTTGACGATGATTTGAGAATGCTTTCAAAAACACAATATGCGTTGTCATGTCGTCACCACCAGTACCATTACCTCATTAAGAAAAAAAAACTGAATCCCTCACCTTAATAATTATTGGTGCCCCAGTACCCAGCCAGGTCATCCAGCATCGCAAGGTTTAATTTCAAAATTATGATTCGGAGCCCTTGAACACGGCAGCCAAGGTTATCGAAGGTGAACGCCAGAATTCCTACCGCCTTCCGAAATACCTGCATTTCAACATCTCAGACGACTCCTGCTATTACGCAGTTTCACTCGTTCGTACCTAAAACTATGCACTTTGAACAGCTCAATACTCAGATTTCAAGGGTATCGCCTGATCATGATTAGCTATGCGCCTTGCCAGGTACCTTGTTTGTTTGTTTGTTTGTTTGTTTGTTTGTTTTTGTTTGTTTGTTTGCTTGTTAGATTGCTTGGTTGATTGGTTGGTTGGTTGGTTGGTTGATGGTTGATGGTTGGTTGCTTCGTTGGTTGGTTAGCTGGTGAGTAAGTTGACTGAACGGTTGCTTGGTTGGCTGAATGGCTGGTCGGTTGGTTGCTTGCTTGCTTGCCTGCTGGCTTACTTGGAAATCCCTTCACTGTCGAGAAAAAAAGTGAACCTGATCCAACTGAGAGAGACCGATTCGTATCCACGATTCTTGGACGGCGCTGCAATTATTTTAGAAACCAACAGTGGCAGAGAAGGTGTTAACACTGACGAACAACCGTTTCTAGAACAGAGCATGGTTACAGGAGCAACATTTTCTAGGAGCTTCACGATATAAAGGACGTCCTACAGAAGATCTTTGAGAACGGGTGTTGTACCGACTGCCCCATGCCCGGACCTGGACACAGACACGCTCTAAATTCCACAACCAAGGTATTAGCGAGGTTTTGTAACAAACGACTCTTAACAACGGGGTGGATAATCAGCTTCTACCATAAGCTATGCTTCTCGGAGATGTTAGGAGTGTCCGGGCTCATTAGGATTTATGCCTCTTGAAGATGTTGTCTATACTTATGAAACTAAATAAATATACGCAGTGATTTCGCTCTCGTTCGTTGTTGCGGCCGGGGAGTCGTTCGGCGTCGTAACGAAATCTCCGCACTGCTGTCCGCTCTCAGTAGAGATTGATAAGTCCGTCCTTCCATCGTAGTGTCAGTCGATCTGTTCGTCCGTCCCTCCGTCTGTCTGTTTGGTCAGTCTGTCGTGTGGTGTACTCAATTTTCGCAAAACTAATCCAGACATGTTTTCCACTAACCACTGCAGTGACCTTCAGTCGCCGCGGGTCCGCGGAAACAGTCTGACAAAGGGCGGCAACTCGGGCGGCAGCTGACAAAGGGCGGCAACTGTTCCTTCGGAGCTTCGATTCGCACGTCAGGCGGTGCTGGGTTGTCTACCCTAGACGCCAAGCTGTCAGCTTCCTCGGACTGCGCTCAGGTGTCATTATTGCACACCATAAACCCAATCAATGCCGAGACAAAATGAACACCACCCAAATGCAAGAGGTATAGATCCTCATGAGCCCCCGCAGTTGCGGGGGCTCATGAGGATCTATACCTCTTGCTGAAACCACTTAGTGTCTCCATATCCGGTTTTTTTTGTACGGTTGGGCCTTCAGTTTTGACGACGACTGAATTTACGATGATTTTAAAAACACTGTCTGCGCCAATTGGCAGCAAAGGGGTGAACACAAGTGAGGTCATTTGTGATTTTTGACTTGCGTTTTTATCCACAACTGAGGTCTATGACGACTTCACTGCCGGAGCAAGGGGAACGCTACCAGCTACAAGAGACATAAACCCTCATGGCCCCCTCATTGTCAGTAGTCGCGAGCGCTCGTGAGGTTTTTAGGTCTCCTGTTTCTCCTGCTGTGTTCTTTATGCCTATTTTGTTCACATTTAATTTGATTCATTCATCCCCACGCACGTATTTCTCAAATTTTGGAGGCGTTATCTAACGACTATGCACCTGTTGCAGGAGATAGATTGACCATGATAATTCAAGGGTAGTGCCAGATTAGTTTGGCGCCGACAGGCGCCAAGCTAATCTGGCACTACCCTTGAATTATCAGGGTCGATCCATCTCCTGCTTTAGTACTTCAGGGTTGAATGGGTTAAACTGTGTTCTTGGCGTAAATGTCTGTCTGTGTGCAGTCGTTTCAGACGCGCAGTTCGTGTTCACTGGCATGGAAGGGGTTAAGGTCTTGGATTGTTGTTTGAGCCGAAACGTCAAAAATGACAAGCAATAATAATTAACCCTTTTAAATCAATGAAGACATTTCCCACATTTTGGAGTGTCACCAAAAGAATATGAACTAGTTGTAGGAGGAGGATCGACCATGATAATTCGAGGGCAGTGCCAGATTAGCTTGGCGCCTGATGGCGCAAGGCTAATGTGGCACTGCCCTTGAATTACGGGCGCGATCCATATCTCGCTGTAGGGCTTCGGTGCTAAAAGGGCCACACTTTATAGCCACCAGTTGTGAGACCCCCTGTAACGCTATGCCTGACTGACAAAATTCTACTGCTGGAGATGAACTGAAAACTGGTTATATTTCCAGTGTTTCCAGTGTTGGCAAGACACTCGGTTTCAACTGAATGGAGATCTCTTGTAACTTTTCTTCTCAGCACTGAGGTGCACACTTGGTATCGCCTGTACTTCTTTTATTTCTTGCTTTCCTTTCGTTGCTTCTCTCAGACTGATCTACGTGGAAGTGCACGGGAGAACACCAGCGCGCTCATTACAGCACATGCGCCATCGAGGAACGCACGGAGGGGGTGTGGGCATTGTGCGAAAACTCACCAAGATTTACCTCACTTTGCCCGTTGAATGCCGGCTGCCATTTTTAAAATTTATTTTTTAAATATTTTTTTTTAAACACTTCAGTTGGAATATTAAAGTTGAGAACGTTTAATTGTTAACCCTTTCGCTGCCACTGGACGCATATTTTGCCTTTAGTTTATAAAATCTTTGCTGATTCAACCCCAAAAGCCGTCCAAGAAACATGGATTCAGAGTGTTGTCGGTCAGCAAGACGCGTCGATCCTCATGAGCCCCCGTAACTGCGGGGGCTCATGAGGATCGACGCGTCTTGCAAGCTGGTTGTGTTCACTTTTTCTCAGCAGTAAAGGGGTTTAAAGAGGTGTCCATGTGTTATAGTGAAGGTTGTGTTGCGTTTCCTTTTCAGTCTCATAAAGCCGCGTGATTGCCATTTTTTTCATCCGCGTGGTCCGTGAAACAAGGGGTCGTCGTGAAACGTGAGAACACACATAAGGTTTTTGTGGTCCACGAAAACTTTCCGGTTATTTCGTGAAACGTGAAAGTCTGTTGGCAGACTGTAAATTCTAGTCTGAAACGTCACAAAAGGCCCCTCCCCCTCCCCCAGCCCCCCCCCCCCCCTCCCTCGACCTCCCACCCACATCTGTCGTTTGATTTTTTTTAAGTCGGCCAGTTGAGGAAAGCTGTGTACTGGCAGTCAGTCCCTCCCCCCCCCCCTTCTCCACCATCCGTCGTTTAATTTTTTGGCCAGTTAACCCTTTTAGCCCATATCCCTACAGCGCCTTCAGGCTAATCTGGCACTACCCTTGAATTATCATGGTCAATCCATTTTCTGCAACTGGTACATGGTCGTTAGGCAACACCGTCCTCCCGCAAAATTTGAGAAATGGAACCTTGGGGCTAAAAAGATTAAAGAGTTTATGGAAGCGGCTCGCTTCCACTGATAAACTCTTTAACTGGCCAAAAACTCTAACGACGGAGGGTGGAGAGGGGGGAGGGGGAGGGGGAAGGGGGGGAGAGGGGAGCGGAAGGGGTGGGGGTGGGGAGGAGTTGGGGGGGGGGGGGCGGGGGCTGATGCCGGTACACAACTTTCACAACATATTCCTCAACTGACCGACTAGAAAATTGATCAAACGGTACCGCCTCTCGGCTTCACCGTGAACCACGTTGTTGTTGTTGTTGTTCAGTGTTGTTGTTTTAATCGTTATTCGTGAATCGCAAAATAAATCGTCGTCAGTCCGTGATGATCCGCTATGCCCCTCTCTCTTACATTGTTGTCGATCGTTATCGAGAAACAGCATGCGCTTTTCGAGAAATCCGTTTACGTCAGCCGCGGAGTTGAAACTCTGAATAGCTCGACCGCTGATTCCCCGAAGGCTATTTATAGCATATTTTAGCCGTGACTGATCGTAGTGGTGCCGGTCGGCTCCGATTGTGATATACAGTTGTTTTTTATTTTACAAATCATGGTCGTTTGATTTCTGGGGAAATCCTGCGGTCATCCGTAATAAATTAAGAATCCATTTAACTTACTACAGAATAGTGTGTTCTGTTCATGCATGTCCTCGGCTAAGACTCAATGCGCGCGGCCGGCGGCGAACGCCGCGGCCCGGACGGGCGTCGGCCGCTCGATGGCCTTTTGTGCATTGGGTAGGTAGTCGTTAGTAAATCAGTCAAAGTAGTTTCGCTCCCTGCAAGTTCAATGTTTGACTGAGAAACAACAAAGTATTGATAATAACAAAAATGTTACCATAAACATCCGGTGCGGCAAGTCAAGTCATCACTGCTGGACACTGACCGCGCCCGCATTGAATGAAGGAACAGCTGGAGAGGATTACGTCAGTCAGTTTGGCATAAAGGACAAGATCTCACGAACCCCTGTGACTGCAGGGGCTAAGGTGAATCTCAGTATTTCTTTCAGGCAAAGTGGGGCAAGATGGAAAAATGTATAGAACTGCAGCGTGTGTGTTGGCGGCATATGCTTATATGAGTCTTCGCAGGCTCCAAAATCTTCAGTGATTAAACTCTTCCTGCACATTCCATTTAGTTATGTTCCCTAGTTACAGCGTACCAGAGAGCGCTTTGCTACTTTCCACATCAGTGCCCTCATGAAACCTGCGGCAGTGTGTCGATCGGCCGCATATACTTTCTGTTTGAAGGCTCCGAAACATTTATCTCTCCCTGCATGTTCCATTTCAGTACCTGACTATTTTCTAGTCATAGCGCGTACCACTGAGAAAGAGTTTGGCTACTTTAGCGATGCAGCTACTGAGCGGCTCAGTGTGGGTTTTCGGGATTGCTCACATGTGTAAGCCGAAAGTTCCAACTGCCTGGCTACTTTAAAAAGTGTATGAGTCTTTACATCCATATTTCAGTTGTACAGTTTAAGGTCTAGTCTGGAATCTAACACACGCACCACGTGAGGCAGCCATACAACACTAAAAATAGGCCTACATATACACTCAGTCAAAGCCCTGAGTGAAACTGAGTATTGTATCAACTGTAGATCATTCTAAGCATTTTAAATAAAATGTTTATATTGAAACATTTTCACACTTTAAAAAAAAATATTTCACTTTAAACAAAATACAGCAGTAAAATATCAATTGCCATAATATCACATTTTTTAAAAGTCGTGAGAAGAGAGTAAAAACAAAATGTCGGAGAGCGTCGTTAGCAATGGAGACAGCGATCGCTTTGCCGACTTGAAAAGGCTAAAAATGTGAGAAAGGAAGGCCTTTGAATAAAAATAGAATTTACAGTGACCTTTGGGGAATGGTTTACATTAAAATCTATTGACTCCAGCACTGCCAGGGAGGGGTAGAGCCGCAGAGCGAGCCGCGACTGGCTTCCGGATCAAGCGGCCGGGCATAGTAAACTGCGGCGCGTGCCCACGATCAGTTGTTAATGATGCGTTTGACAGTGTTCATAACAAACCAGGGCCTTCCTTCTGGGATGCTTGTTATCATATGAATAATGCTAGTAATGCTAACGACAATAAGAAGAAGAATTTTTTAATATAATAATAATAATAATAATAATAATTATTATTATTATTATTATTATTACATTAGCATTACTATTATTATTAGCACTGTTATCATTCTTCTTCTTATGATTTCTGTTATTAGCATTGTTATTAACCGGCGTAGACATTCGCTAGTGAATCGTTTCACATCACATAAAGCATTCTTTGCTGCCTTCTTCCCTCAATTTTAACGAGATTCTAATAATAATAGTAGTAGTAGTAGTAGTAGTAGTAGTAGTAGTAGTAGTAGTAGTAGTAGTAGTAGTGAAAGATCAGCATCAATATTAGTGTACGTGTATAATGAAACAACACTGTTTTGAGAACGACCCAACGAAGAAAGAAACACACTTAAAAAAGACAGTGACAGCAAAATTGTGTCAGTTGTAACTATCTTTTCTAAGTGTGTTTCTTTCTTCGTTGGGATATTCTCTGCATTGTTTGGCTCAAACCCACAGGCGCGTGGTGACTTGTTGCCTAAGCAGTCACCTCTTTAACACGAGTAATGTGAAATAGCACGAATGTGCTATTTGCCAATACCCGTGTTATATCACTTGCTCAGCGACCATCCGGCCCGTGCCTGTGGTAAGGTTACTTTTACGACTATCAAAACCCGAACGACATAAAAGATATGGCGGATAGCCAGCTTGTACCATAAGCATAGCATAATGACACCCCGAACATCTCCAAGAGGTATAGGACCTCCGAGCCCGGAGGGCTCATGAGGACCTATACCCGGCTCTTGGAGATGTCCTGAGTGTTGCACTATGATCATGGTAGAAGCTGGTTATCCGCCGTCGTTCGTTGTTGAGAGAAGTAAACGCACCCCGCTCACTCAGTAATCGTAAAAATGGCCCGCCCGGCATTCATTTCTATCTACACATGCAACAGTGCATAGGGTGATCTCTGCCAAGGCCGAGGCATATTCTTACGAGCCCCTGCGACTGCACGTTCGCATGAAATTCTTGCAGATGGTAGACGTTAACTCATTCGAGACGTGCTGCCTCGCGGCATACGCGGTTGAGTTGACAATTTCCCCGCCACTGGACGTTTACGTTTTTTTCCCCCTAAAAACTTTGTTCATTTAAAGTCCAACAGCTTCAACCGTTAAAATGAGAAAGATGGATTCACAGTGGTATCAGGAAGAGGTGCAGATCCTCATGAGCCACCGCAACTGGGTGACGTTCAGTTTTCTCGGCAGTGAAGGGGTTAATCAGGGTGCAGGGGGCGGGCTGAAGTGTGTGTGTGTGTGTGTGTGTGTGTGTGTGTGTGTGTGTGTGTGTGTGTGTGTGTGTGTGTGTGTGGCCGGTGTGTGTGTGTGTGTGTGTGTGTGGCCGGTGTGTGTGTGTGTGTGTGTGTGTGTGTGTGTGTGTGTGTGTAGGGAGACGGGGGGGGGGGGGGGGAAGCGGTGGATCGAGTTTTTTTGTTATTTATTTTTTTTTTTTAAAGGGAATACGCAAAGTTCTACTCAGTGTGTGTAGTGTAGACACTTTGCCTGAAGTATGTCTATGTAAAACTAGTATTTGCATTCTTCTGACATGAATAATAGACACAGTGAATATGTGATGACGTCGAGACTGACTAGATTTTAGACCTGCGGATTTGATTAGAGTCTGAAACAAAATCTGGTCGGTCAGTTAAGCGCCCGTCCATGAGACCTGATCAGACAAAGTGTTGGCAAAGATGGCAGCAGCTACAACGTATACTGTGGGGGTCTCGCTTGTGCTTGCTCTTCTCGCATGGACAAATGGCCGTAAGAACTGAACTGAAATAACTTTATGTTATTGTTTTTTAAGTCCCTTCTATTTATAAAAGGGAATTTTGAGGACTAACTGGTCGCGGTGGGGCGAATTTTATAGCATGTCCATGGTGTCAAAGGCGGGCAGGCCTAATCCTCTGACAACTGAAGTAACAAGATTAAAAATTACGCCATGTCTAGTTACGCCAACCTCGCTGCTGAACGTACATTTGACGCGAAGCGCCGTATGTGCGTATGTGTGTGCGTATGTATGTAAACACGCGAATCTCCGATATTGCTGTACGCACAAGCTTGAAACTTTGCGAGATATTTTCTCTAAGGGGTGGCTATGAGAACCTCCGAGCATTTTGTAACGGGATGTCTCCTTAAAGACATAAAAGACAGTTCATAGAAAGTCGGTTGACCCAGATTAGAGTCCGTAATTTTGTCATATTTACTTGAAATTTTAGATATAGCTAGTTTGGATATAAAGACATTGGATGAGTTCGTTAGCCAGCTTTGTATCCTTTCAACTTCTTCAGTAAAAATTAATTCTTTTCAGAAAAAAATTAAAACAGTATAAAATCTTGACTTCTGAAGAAAGCCAAACAGTGGCTGTGACAATTAAAAAAAGCAACTCTGTCACCACGCAGACATTGACGCAATACTCTAAATATGAAATTATTCTCTCTGTGTCTCTCTGTCTCTCTGTCTGTCTCTCTCTGTCTGTCTGTCTGTCTGTCTGTCTGTCTGTCTCTCTCTCTCTCTCTCTCTCTCTCTCTCTCTCTCTCTCTCTCTCTCTCTCTCTCTCTCTCTATCTCTCTCTCTCTCTCTCTCTCTCTCTCTCTCTCTCTCTCTCTCTCTCTCTCTCTCTCTCTCTTCACTATTATTGATTGATATGTGTGCGCATTATTTGCATTGCTTTTTTCCAGTTTATTTCTTCATGTTTCGATTTATTGTGTTATTGTGTTTCTTACTCTTTGCTGTTAATATTTCTTTTCTAACAGGACAGTTTGTAAGAGAGGCGTTTCGCCTAAAACTTTATCCTGTCAATAAAACGTTTCATCATCTCTCTCTCTCTCTCACACACACACACACACACACACACACACACACACACACACACACACACACACACACACACACACATACACATGCGCGTCTCCAAGAGGCATAGATCCTCATGCCTCTTTGAGATGTTTGGAGCGCGCGCGCACACACCCAAACACACACACACACACACACACACACACACACACACACACACACACACACACACACACACACACACACACAAACATCGACACGCTTTTAAGAAGAGCATGCAGGTGTACTTAATGTATCATGTAGCTAGATAAAGTCAACCTGATTTCATACAAATTATATAGCACGACTGAAATCATACTGTGAAATTCTAGTTTTGTCACTATTTTCTCGTCTTCAAAAGAAAGTGAAACTCACATCGCGCATAAAATTACGTATAAAACAAAAATACGTCATGATAAATGACGTTTGACAAACCAATGACGCGTATGCACTGCGCCCCTTTTAGAATTCACTGTGGCGCATTGGCAGATCTTCTAGGCTTTTTTCAAAAGGAGATATTTCAACATCAGAATTAGGTCAAAGACGGAAGGTAGAGACCCTTGACAGCAAGGGCAGCTCGCATATAGAAGGGACTTTGTCAGTTATGGTTCATTCCATCTTGTTTAAATTGGTGACGGGGTTTAGTCTTGTTTGTTTTTTTTTGTTGTTGTTCATTCATTCGTTCGCACTTTTGTTCGTTCTTTCGTTCTTTTCTTCCTTCCGTCCTTTGCACTTTCGTTCGTTCGTTCGTTTGTTTGTTTTTTCGACTGTTTGTCCGTCTGTCTTTTGTTTGTTGGTTTGTTTGTTGATGTGGGTTGGGTTTTTTTCTTGTTTTTTGTTTGTTTGTTTGTTTGTTATTGTTGTTTATTGTTGTTTTTGTTAAATTATGTTTTTGTTTGTTTATTACTTTGTTTGTTGATGTGTTTGTTTGTTTGTTGTTGTTTTTTTTGGGCGGTGGGGATTCCGGGGGGTGGGGGCTGATTTAGTTTGTTTTTGTGTGGATTGCTTGTGATTTTTTTCTGTTTGCTATGGTGGTGTTTGTCTGCCGGGTGGGGGGTGGGGGGTGGGGGGGGGGGTTGACGTTGGTTAAAACAGTAAGATATATGACCACAAACCTGTACACATTTTTTTTTTACAGAAATATCCACCAACTGCGGACCCCGGAGCGAAGCGAGAGAGTCCCAGAGTCACAACATTACGTGTGACGGGCTGGCCGTCAACTCCACAGTTCAATGGCGCTTTGTCTACGGGGAGTCCCCGCCCCTGTCTATTGGAGAGTGTAATACAGATACATGCTCTGTTGCCGACAACAGTCGATACGAGGTAGTAATTGCACTTTTTTCCCCTTTCCCAATTAATATTGTTTTCGGATTGTTTGTATGACAAGGGTGGGGGTATGGGGTAAGGGGGAGGCAGAACTGAGAGAGAGAGAGAGAGAGAGAGAGAGAGAGAGAGAGAGAGAGAGAGAGAGAGAGAGAGAGAGAGAGAGAGAGAGAGAGAGAGAGAGAGAGAGAGAGAGAGAGAGAGAGAGAGAGAGAGAGAATGACAATGATTCTTTATTTTACGACGGTGAAAGTTTTGGTGAGAGAGAGAGAGAGAGAGAGAGAGAGAGAGAGAGAGAGAGAGAGAGAGAGAGAGAGAGAGAGAGAGAACTGAGTGACAGACCGACTCCAACTTGTTATGAAAGGATGATAATATACTGACGAGCAAAAGAAATGCGACATTTTTGGAATCATCGGAAACACTAATGTGTTTCCGATGATTCCAAATATGTCGCATTTGTTTTGCCTCGTCATTATATAATTATGTAATAATATTACCGAATATATTTTACCTACCTATATTATAGGAGTATGTCTTTCTTACGCGTCTTTTTTGGTTTGAAATCTCGTGACAACATGCATCGCCAACCAAAATGCAGACATTGACTCAGACAGAAAGACAGACAGGCAGACAAGAAGACAGAGAGATAGACAGAGAATTAGAAACATAAAAAAAAGAAGACAGAATACATCCTGAGGAAGATCAAACTGAATAAAATACATAAATTACTGTATACCTTCTCGGTGAAAATGCACATTGCCACAAAATTCCAAGCCATAAACCAGTTCCACACATTTATAACTACAAGTGCTCTAGCTTTATCGTGCTGATTTGTGTGTGTGTGTGTGTGTGTGTGTGTGTGTGTGTGTGTGTGTGTGTGTGTGTGTGTGTGTGTGTGTGTGTGTGTGTGTTTAATTACAAGTTATCTGTTGTCATGTTCTTCAGTTGCACAAAAGATTTCCTGAGGAATCATTGCATAAACCATTTTCTGGGAAATCCTCCAAGGTGTACCATACTTGAAATGTGACACTCAAGTACCCGAATACTGGGTCCATTCTAGTTTCTGAGGAACAGATCACGCTGTCGTGCCCGGGCAACACACTCATGCTGTCTGAGGTCAGCAAGAGCCACAGATTCTCATGAGCCCCTGATGTAGGGAGAAAGTGGGGGAGGTAAGGGGGGGGGGAGTTAGGGGGAGCGGAGAGTGAGGGGGGGGGGGCTGTGAGTTTGGGGGCGGGGAGGGTGTAAAGAGAGTAGAGAGGTTCAGGTTAGTGGTTCTAGAGGCCCGAGTATTGACAACCCATATCACACTGAGGCTAAAAGCTTCAATTTTGTACACTGCCATATGCTAGCTGCATTATAGTGCCTTCAGATAAGGATATAAACCAATGGCTTTAGTTCAAGGGTGGTGCAAGAATAGATTGGCGACTAGAGGCGCCAAGCTATTCTGGTACTACCCTTGAACTATTTTAGTCAAACATATTTCACATAATCGTGTATTCCGGATAATAAGGTTTAATAAAACAACCGTGGAGTGTTTTTAGTTGACTGGCTTGTGAATAAATACACATGTGAGGTCCAAAGTACACAATTAGTCAGTTGAAAGTACACTGACTGCACCCAGGGGGTAAACAGGTCTGTAAAACACTTATAAATCACACAGCGCAGTCGGCGGTCTTGAGATTTCCCATTTTCTATTTTAACCCATTCCCGGGGGCTCATGAGGATCTATGCCTATTGCTGACCCTACCTTGTATCCATTTTTCCTCCTGGACGGCTGTCCGCGTTTGTTTGTTTGTTGTTGTTGCACAGCCTAAAGGCCCCGCTACACATGCCCGATTTTGAGGCCGATTCTCGATCAGTTTCGAATCGGGGTGTGTTCGGACCGGACTACAAAAACGTGTGCACTGCCACACATTCCCCGACTTTTTTTTAGCCGACCGGTTTGAATCGAAGATCAAGGTCGTACCTGTTCAGCGAAATGGCTGCTAGTTTTGACAGTGATGATGATGTGCTTGCATTATCAGCAGTTTTGCATCATATTCGGGAAGACTGAGGCGGGTGAAACATCGGCAACGAGGGTGGTACTGATCTTCCGCCATTTTCAAACTGAAACGACGTGCTTTGCGAGACGCGCTCTGATTGGTTAAAGCTTACAATCGGGGCCGATTCGGATCGGAAAAATAGAGCAGGTTTTTAACACCCGATTCCCAGCCGATTGGGATCGGATCGGATATATGACGTCATCCGATCGCAATCGGATCGGAATCGGCTTCAAAATCGGGGCACAACCGGCATGTGTGGCGGGGCCTTAAGTGTGCTGTTTACCCGAAACATTACACCATGAATTGAATACGGTATACGTCGAACAAGGAAGTAAATGGTATCATTTGCAACCGTACATTGAATAGCTACCATACGCTACAAAGGTTTAACCCGTTCAGAGAAAATTTGAACAACACCACCTGCAAGAGGTATAGATCCTCATGAGCCCCCGCAGTTGCCTCTTGCTGACACCACTTTGTATCCAGGTCCCTGGGACAGGTAGGGTTTTATGGTGTTGAATTAACAAGGATTGCATCGACGGGCACTTTCAGTGACATTTTAATCTAGTCATTGTGTTATTTAAGGAGTTTATGAATTCTATTAAATGCTTCATCGGCAAAGTCTGCCAAATATCAGATAGTTTATTGGAATATTTGTTCTATACATGCGAGCTACATTCTTAAAAAATCGATTTAGATTGGATAAAATAAATGTGGTAATTACAATTTTCCGAAAATGGAGATTTGTCGAATGTGGAGTTTTGAACGGTTTTGAGGGGTGCTTCTACTATATTAATCATCTTCATAATATCAGAAAATCAGCCTTTCTTTTTTCTTTCTTCCCCCCCCCCCTCCCCCACCCCCCACTAAACTGCGTGGACTACACCGAGAAAAAAATGAACACCACCACAACTGCAAGAGGTATAGATCCTCATGAGCCCCCGCAATTGCGGGGGCTTATGAGGATCTATGCCTCTTGCTGAAACCACTTTGCGTCTTTTTGACAGCTGAATTTACAAACGTTCCAAAAACACCATCTACGACCCCTGGCAGTGAAGGGGTTAATGTTTTTTTCTGATCGTGACCAACTTCAGTTCTGTACTCTTTATTAAAGCCTTCTTATTTCACGTGCAGATTTTCAGAGCCGGGAGTCAGAGCACCGTGCGCGTCAGGAGAGTGACGAGAGCAGGAGGGGAGGTCCTGGGGCAGTGGCGGTGTCAACAGAATGGAACGCAGGCGCAGTGTCAAGTCTCTCAAATCGTCTGTGAGTTCCTTACCGTTGCTTTAACCCTCTGCGTGTCGGTAGCGGCTTTAGTCGCAATGATTCCGGTAGGAATCATCGCGACTAAAACCGCTACCGACGCGCATAAGGTTAACCCCGTCATTGTCAGTGGACGCATAATTTATTTGTTCAAGTTTTTTTAAAGTCATTGTAAATTCGACGTCAAAGATTCCCAGCTGTCAAAGGAATGTGCGTTAACCCATTCTACCCCAGACACACCACAGCAGGATAAGGGTCGACCATGATAGTTCAAGGGTGATGCCAGAATAGCTTGGCGCCTATGGGCGCCAAGCTATTCTGGCATCACCCTTGAACTATCATGGTCGAGCTGTGTCCTGCACTGCAACGCATTTTTTTAGAGGACAACGGCACAATTTGGGGATTCCGGTGTTGGGGTAGAGTGAGTTAAGGAGTGTTTCAGCAAGAGGCATAGATCCTGATGCGGTCCCGTGGACTCACGAGGATCTATGCCTCTTGCAGTTGTTTGGTGTTCAGTTTTTCTCAGCAGTAAACGGGTTAATATGATTTAAAAAAAAAAAAATCAGAATGTAGTTAGAAGAGAAAAGATGATAGGTGCTACCCAGCTGGCTGATCGGGCACAAACTCAGTATCATTCTTAGCCCCTGGCCCTGGTCGAAAATGTCACATGATGCGCGCGTCTGTGTGTGTGTGTGTGTGAGTGTGTGTGTGTGTGTGTGTGTGTGTGTGTGTGTGTGTGTGTGTGTGTGCGTGTGTGTGTGTGTGTGTGTGTGTGTGTGTGTAAGGGGAGGGGGGGGGGGGCTATCGTTCCACTGGCCGAAAAATCAGACTGGGATGATTGTTACGTAACTTTATCTTCCCCTTCCTTTTTTTTCAGTATTAGGTCAAATGGGTTTCTGGCATCCTGGAATCCCCCTCCCCCCCCCCCCCCCCACATACACACACATGCACACACACTCACACACACACACACACACACACACACACACACACACACACACACACACACACACACACACCCTCTCCATCCATACCTCTATCCATACCGCCCCTGACCAAACTGTGTCCTTTTTTTCAGTTCCAGCGCAAGTGAACAACAACCAATGCAGTATTTCCTTCAACGAATCGAGCAAGCTTGTGAATGCCAGGTGTGTCATCATCAAATCCAACCCGCCAGCTTCCTGCAGCTGGAAATACTACAGAACGGTAGGCCCTTTAAAAAAAAAAAAAAAAAAAAAAACTCATTCTGAGGATGAAATGGTCAATTTTTTTTATATATCCTTTGGGGGGCCTTTGGGTGGCTTCGTCACAGTTCACAGAGCAGACAGATCGACCATGATAGTTCAAGGGTGGTGTCAGATTAGCTTGGCGCCTATAGGCGCCAAGCTATTTTGACACCACCCTTGAGCTATCATGGACGAGCCCTATCCTGTCATAGCATGTCAGGACTTTCGTTTAATTGTGTAGTTTGTGAAGAGCTGTCCCATTGTAATAGTTGCGTCCCCTCCGTTGCTCTCTTCTGCCACGGTTGCTTCCCATCAACTTTAACTTTCACACTACTTCATGGCACAATCCTAGAGTGGCGCTCATGAAAAAATGTTCCTGTGTCTCACTAGCAGGCCGGAGCCCGAACATTCAAAAGAAATTTCATGACTTTGTCAAGAGTTGCATAAAGAGTCTGATCCCAAAATTTAGTTTGGTTTCTGTGTTCAGTGATGTCAAAATCACACTCTGCATCCACTGGCAGTGAAGGGCCCGGGATATTGACAGGTCTTCTCTCATAAGAATGATCGTTTAAATGTAACATGTTACGCTATAAGGGGGTTGAAAGGAGAGGGTAATGGCTGACTGATTGTCCAAACAAATTAGAAACTTCTTTTCTTCTCTTCTCAAATAACAGTTGTTGTTTGTTTGTTTTTTTGGGTTTTTTTTTCCTACAATTCCAAGTTTCTTTCATTTATGGAACCTTCGCAGCATGGTTTTTTTCACTTCAAGTCTGTCTGTCTGTCTGTCTGATGCAGGGCCACAGTATTCAAGATGTGAAAGGCTCTGACACCTCTACCACGTTCTCGCCCTACCACGATAGTGAGAACGGGCAGATTTACTACCTTGGCGAGTGCCGCATTCACGAGATGCCAGTGCCCGCAGAGGAGGGGGAGTATGTGTTCCGGGTTTTAATCCTCCCCGGGGCCGTGGAGCCAGCTGTGTCCTTCTCTACCACCAACGTAGTCGGTCAGTAGCTCTTCTTGTAAATGAGAAAAAAACTTACTGCGTAGCCGCGTGCGCCCCGTCTCGAATCAGTCACAATGACCTAACCGCAAGTAACCGCAAGATACTTAGATCCTCATGAACCTTCGCAGTTGCTGGGGCTCATGGGCATCTATGCCTCTTGCTGATCTATGTCTCTTGCTGATCTCTGATCTGAAACGTCGTGTTGCATGTTTCATACTTAAAGGGGTTTCAACCTCTATTTTGTGTTTTCCATACTTTCGACTGATTTCATCTGTCTGCTATTTGTGTGTGTGTGTGTGTGTGTGTGTGTGTGTGTGTGTGTGTGTGTGTGTGTGTGTGTGTGTGTGTGTGTGTGTGTGTGTGTGTGTGTGTGTGTATGTGTGTTTTTTTTTTTCTTTTCTCCAGCACACCCCAAAGTGCCTGTGCTGAAAGACTGCAGGAGTGACTGGATCGACCTGGACCGCGCCAGCTTAGGGGATGTCGTCTGTACATGCACGGGTCCCGACGTGGGATCGCCTCCCGGTAAATTTAGACCTATTAGCTGTTAACTTATTTAAGGCGCCCTGCATCAACAGCTGCGAAAGTGTCGTATAGTGTTGTCGTGGCAACGCTATACGACACTTCCGCAGCAATTGATGCGGGACGCCTTAAACTAGTTTATCCATTTCAACCCTGACATACATGAGGCTAATGAACCATGAAGGCTGAACTGATGAGAACTGATGAACCTTGGTAGTTGAACTGATGAGAACTGATAAACATTGATAGCTGAACTGATGTGAACTTATAAAAATTGATATCTGAACTGATGAGAACTGACGAACCACGATACTTGAACTGATGAAGACTGATGAACCTTGACAGTTGTACTGATGAGAACTGTTAAATACTGATAGCTGAACTGATGAGAACCGATGAACCATGATAGTTGAACTGATGAGAACTAATCAACCTTGATAGTTGAACTGATGGGAGTTGATAAACATTGATAGCTTCATGAACTGATTAGAACCCATGGGCCCCTCACCCTTATTCCCGAATCCGCTCCTGCGGGATAAGCAAGGGATACATTCATACGCTTAATTTAAAGCATAATGGTTTCAATCTTTGAATTGACGTGCAAAGATGCAAAACATGCTGAATGTTTGTACCACCAGGACACCTTTTACTACGTCATCCGAACGGAACTGACGTGAAGTCGTCCCCAACCGGCGTCATTCCGCTGCACATCCGGGACCTGGCGAGGGCGAATAGCGAGAGGGAGTTCCCCTGCTTCATCCAACATCACACCGGGATGACGACTGTTTCCTACGCCCCCAAACTGGCTTGTATGGACTCTGAGTTTCCCTCTTAACGTCCAGGAGAGGGGGGGGGGGGGGGGGGGGAGGAGAGACTGTTGTTAGTCTCAAACAATGTTACTTTCAGGGTTATATTTACATTGCATGTTCAAGAGTTCCAGATTCGTCCAAGATTCCCGCATTCCCTATGAGTTATTTCTAAGTCCAAGTGCAGTAGCCCAATTATTAGCCCCCTTGACTGCAAGAAAAAAGCGGACATGATCCAATTGCAAGAGGCATAGATCCTCAAGGGCCCCCGCAGTCGCGGGGGCCCATGAGGACCTAAGCCTCTTGTGGACATCAATTTGTGTCCTGAGTGTCCCTTGGGCGGTTGAGGCTTTCTGTCGTCGACTGTGCGTCCAGTGGCAGGGAAGCGGTTAATGGCCCGTTTCCCCTAGATCTCCTCGATCACTGCGGGTTGCGTCCTCTCCACAGCGGTCGCTCTGTTAACTTCAAGGGATATGCACCTTAAATTCTAGATGTCAATGAGGCCACTCCTTGCGAGCAAGAGGCACAGTCACATATCAGTTCCCAGTAGCCCCTGCGGCTGCAGTGGCATATGATAATATACACTTATTGCAGATGGAGCGAACTAGATGAATCTGCTGAATGTCTAAATTCCGTGCAATTATTTTACCTACATTTGATTTGGAGACAGCCTCTATTGAATCAGCGTTGTGCTTCAAGTTTGCTTTTTTGTCTACCGTATTGAAAATACGGTAGACTTTGAAAGGGGGCTGGTCGGAGCGCATTCCGGAGCATGCACATGACGTTTTTGGCGTGCGGGGCAGAAATTCTGGCAAATAAGTAACAAGATAAAAATGACGTCACGTCTAGCTACGCAAGCCTTGCTAGAGAACGTCTTTTTGGCGCCAAAGCGCCGTGTGTATGTGTGTGTGTGTGTGTGTGTGTGTGTGTGTGTGTGTGTGTGTGTGTGTGTGTGTGTGTGTGTGTGAGACAGCGACTAGAGCCCGCGTTTGAGGACGGACAAGCTTGAAATTTTAGGATATTGTCCCTAAAAGAATTATCTTGAGACCTTTTTCTCGAGTTTTTGATTAAGATGCTCATTGGCGAGAAAATGGCCTTTTCACACACACAAAAAAAAACCGGTTGATCCACACTGGAGTTCGTAATTTTTCTTATTTTTTACTAGATATTGTGCATATAGCTAGGTAAAAGGGATATATTTTTACGTTTTGGGATTAATTTCACGAATTATTTGGTTAATCTTAAAACAATCGAATCTTTTTTTACGAAAAAAACATTCTTCTCATTAATAATTGCATGATTTTTCGTCTACGGTATTTACGTAAACCTACAGTTTGTCTCGGCTGCGGGTATGATTAGGTCAATTGTGACCTGTATGCCCTAGGTGTGAAAATCAGACATTTTCTGCACCACATTTTCGGAGTCATTTGTAAAACAGCTAACATAACTTTAATTTTGCTTTTACAATACAAAACTATCTTGTCATTAATACCCGCATGATTTTCATAAACAGTGTTTGCATAAGCCTGCTGTTTGTCCCGGCCCTGAGGTAGGATTAGGTCAAATTGTGACCTGTAAGCCCTAGGAGTGAAAATCAGCAAGAAAATTGCAAAGTTGGTTCCGATACGTCAAATGTTAGTACTGCAATGAGTGACGTATAACATCGAGTCGTCACTAGGAACACTGCGTCGTGAGACTAATGATTCCATGACGTGAAGCTTAAAGTGACGTCATTTCGCTGCTATTCTTCTTCTTCAGAATAGCTACGCCAGACCACAGAGCTTACGAATGGCGGGAATCGCCGTGTGTCCGTCTTTATTTCTGTGTGCCAGTATGTGTGGATGAGAGGGTGGGTCTGAGTAGAAGGCGATGGATTTCTGTCGCTACTGACACGAGCCCACAGAGCGTACTAATGGTGGGAAGCGCCATGTGTCCGTCTTTTTTCGCGTGCGCCGACGTGAGTGTTGATCAGAGGTTGGCTTAGAGAGGAGGGAAATGGATCAGCATAATAAGCCTAAAAATGTTAACAACTCGGCTGAACATTCCTAAATGAGATAAACCATGTGGTCTCCAAACAATACGGTAGACTTTGGGATAAAAATCCTCATCTTGTTTGTCTACCGTATTGAAAATACGGTAGACGTGAGATGGGGCTGGTCGAAGCACGCTTCGTAGCATGCAAATGACGAACATAGGCGGGCACACATCAGACTCTGACAGTAAAGTAACACGATACAAATTACGTTGAGCGTACATATGGCGGGAAGCGCCATGTATGTGTGTGTGTGTGTGTGTGTGTGTGTGTGTGTGTGTGTGTGTGTGTGTGTGTGTGTGTGTGTGTGTGTGTGTGTGTGTGTGTGTGTGTGTGTGTGTGTGCGTGCGTGCGTGCGTGCGTGCGTGCTTGTGTAGACACGAGTATCAGTCTCCGGTGTCTGTGTACGTACAGCCGGCCTGACACATTTGGAAATGCTTTGATCGAGAGATGTATTGCGGACAGCCTCCGAGCATATTTAAATGGTAGACTCGTTAAAGAGAAAAGTTGCCGTTTATATAAAGTCGGTTGATCCGCATTTGAGTCAGTAATTTTTGTTCTATTCACTCGGAATTTTTATATAGCTAGCTTGGAGATAGACATTGGATGAATTCGTTAGCCAGCTTTGTACCTTTTAAATTTTTTTCGTAAAACGTAAAAGTAATTCATTGCAGAAAAAATAAATAAAAATAAATTCTCGACTTCTAGAGAAGAATCAGACAGTGACGGTGACGTAAAGGCGCCAAACACGTCAGCGTTACAAAATGTTCCTAAATTGTCGCAAAGCACCAGATGTCAGTGTTATACAATGTTTCTGAATTGACATCAAATTCATCACTGTGTCCACGGGACTAGCGATGTCATGACGTGAAACTTATATTGACATCATTTTGCTGCTCGTGCTATATCTTTCCTCTTCAGAATTCCTGTCGCTACTTCAGCCCATAGAGCGTACTAATGGCGGGAAGCGCCGTGTGTCCGTCTTTATTTGTGTGTGCGGGTGTCAGTGTTTTGATCAGAAGTTGTGTTACGGAGGAGGGAAATGGATCAGAAGGATAAGCTTAAAAATATGAATATGAACTCTGAATGTTCCTAAAGAAAAACACATGTGAGCACCAAACAATACGGTAGACTTTGGGATGAAATCATCATCTTGATTTTTTATACTCAGTTTCAAAAGGATTCTGACTGTTCCATTGCAGACGGGCCAGATCGGGTGTTCATCAACGAGGTGAACACTGGTGGCGCAAGCTCCATGCAGCTGACGTGTTTTGCGGTAGGCACAAACCCCCAACCTACCATCACTTGGCACTACAAAGGCGACGCGTCTAAGATGGAGATTGGAGACACGTACAAAGACGGCACTTTCTACATTAGCACGTTAACCCTTAAAGTAAGTGTCAACACTGGTTGCCTCCCTCGATTCGCTACCGCCGATCAGCCTTTGAGAATCGAGAGAGACAACCAAGGTAAGATGGTGTAATTTGCAGTGTTGGTCTGTGATTTGGACCTCGGCTTAAGGTTAAAAGCTAAAGGCTCCAGCCCGTATCACAGGCCAGCACACAAGTTAGTGACCCATTTAAACCCGACGCACTCCAGCAGGAGCGGGATCGACCATGATAATTCAAGGGAAGTGCCAGATTTGCTTGGCGCCATAAGGCGCCAAGCTAATCTGGCACTACCCTTCTATTATCATGGTCTGTCTATCTCAGTCCTTCAATTCATACGTAGTCGTTAGGTGACACTTCCAAAGTGTCGGAAATGAGTCCTCGGGGTTAAATGGGTGAATGGGGAAGATATTATATGGATTAATATTCATAAGGCTTAGGGTTAGTGCCTGCATCATATCTTACTAGCAGTGGTTCATCAAATCCTTTTTTTTCAAATCCCATCCAGTATAACAACACACACACACACACACACACACACACACATACACACACACACACACACACACACACACACACACAAAGAGAGAGAGAGAGAGAGAGAGAGAGAGAGAGAGAGAGAGAGAGAGAGAGAGATGAAATAAAATAAAATGTAAAATGTCTCAAGGACAGATGATTAGGTAAAGAGACCTTTTCATTCATGTCCGAAAGGTTACGGGTTCGAATCCAGCTGGGGTCAAAAATTTGTTCAGACTTAATTCGGTGCCTCGTCTTTGAAATCACCTTAGTGCAGGACAAGCCACCTTACTCCGGAAACGTTTAACGTTTGTTTGTTTTTTCTATGTGAATCTGTGTGTGACAGATCGACAATGAGGACATAGGGAGAGAAGTACTTTGTGACGCCGAGAACCCCAGGCGACCCGACTCCAAGAAGTCGGCCGCACCCTACACCATTCCTGGTATATTGTTTCTTTTTTCGTCATTAATTCTTGAATTAATATGTAACAGAAACATAACGAATTTCAAGCCCGCCCACAGGCGATTGTGGCATTGCCTTGGAAAACGCTGTACGTGTATACTGACGAGCAAAAACAAATGCGACATCATTCGAAGTCATCGCAAACACTGGAGTGTTTCCGATGACCCGAATGATGTCGCATTTCTTTTTTGTCGTCAGTGTACTTTATAAGTTATTGGTAGCAGGGGTTTGCTACACGGACCCTTGTAGGCCTGAGGGAGGTCAAAGGAACCATTGTACCCCGAAGGCCAAAGGCCTGAGAGGTACAATGCTTCCTTTGACCTCCCGAAGGCCTACAAGGGTCCGTGCAGCAAGCCCCTGTTATCAATAATGTATTTGTTTTCATTCCTCCACTAATTTCGTAAAAGAAGTCAAGAAGAACTCTTCCGACCTGGATCACGCCAGATATGACTGACGTCAAAGGAATATACATTTATACATAATAGACTTGAACAAAGCTGGCACCCAAGACGCGTCAGAAAGAGGGCTACAAAAAGTCCGCCATTAGTTGCTACAAGGGTTTTTGTACCTCGGTCATGTGGTACGGTTTGCGCTAAAGGGATTGGTCGTGTGACGTAGGGATGAAAGCAAAATCGCTTTTTACACTGCTTTTATCCCTTCACTGTCGCGAAAAATTGCACACCACCCAGCTGCAAGAGGTATAGATCCTCATGAGTCCCCGCAACTGCGGGGGACTCATGAGGATCTATCCCTCTAGCGGAAACCACTTGGTATCCGTGTTCTTTCGACGGTTGGTATATTTGAAGTTGAATTTACGACTTCAAAAACATAGCAGTGAAGGGGTTAAGCAAATATTTTATTATTATTGTTGTTGTTGCTGCTGCTGCTGTTATTATTATTATTATTATTATTATTATTATTATCATCACCATCATTATTTATATTAATTTTATTCATCTGAGTTGCTATATCGAGAAAAATGTCTGAAAGGAAAATAAGAAATTTGAACTTGACTCGGGCCTGATTTGTCCAATAAACAACCGCTGATGCTGCTGCTGTTGTTATTATTATTATTATTATTATTATTATTATTATTATTATTATTATTATTATTATTATTATTATTAATTTTATTCATCTGACATGCTATATCGAGAAAAATGTCTGAAAGGAAAATAAGAAATTTGAACTTGACTCGGGCCTGATTTGTCGAATGAACAACCGTGGGGATCCTAGTACTGCCCACACTGCTGTTTCTGCTGTAAGAAAGAAAATATGTTCATGTTCTTCTGTTCATTTTTTGACAAATAACTTTTACCATTTAGCAGGGAGCCAGACGGGCGGTTCGCAGGGTGTGGACATGCATCACGGGGCCATCGCTGTCTCCATTCCTCTCTTTTGGCTGCTTCGTTAGGGATGACCAGTGACAAGCCATCTTACTGTAACAAGTTTACTTGGACCAGAAAGCAACCGGAGTGGGATGCATTTGGGGCTGGGTAGGGGGGGGGGGGGGTAGGGAGGGATACGCCAAAAATTAAAAGGGGGTAGGGGGCAGGAGAAAGGCGGGGGGAGGGGGGGGGGCACAGGTGTTTTCTGTTCGTTCGCGTGACGTTCTTTTTCTTTCTTGTTACATTTTCTTTCTTTTTCTGTTTTAACTGCCACTGAGATCTTTCTTAATTCATCACCAAATAGCTCAATCCTTCCAAAAGCATATATACACAGTGGTGTCGACAAGTTAGTAAATTAGCAATTGCAATTGCGGGGGCTCATGAGGACTGATCTAAATCTCTGACAGATGACACCCTCTTCAGTTTCTCTCGACGTCAAAAAAGCTAAATAATCTCCCAGGAGGCTGGCATAAAACATGGCCAGAAACAGCACCCGCGCAGATCAGCACGCGCCTATTGTAAGCCTTAGAGTAAGCCTTTATGATTCACGTAACACGGAAGGGTTTTAAAGAAACTTGAAATTAATAACTATTCTGTTTCGAGAATCGCACAATATCATTGTATTTGACAAACACAACTTTAGATATATACAAAAGCGACTTTATTGACTTTCTGTGTGTCCTTATACTTTTTGTTTTAACTGAGTTTTGTTTCAAAGAATGTTTAGTGAATATCCTGCCTTCAGTGTTTGACATATTTTGTGTTACAATTAATGGATCTGCAACTTTGCTCCCTTGTTTTTATATTTCAGTCTTAAGTTTTGCTTTGGCCTAATTTCTTTTGAATAAGAGATCACTGCTAAATACCGTTTATGCACTGTCAAATAGGGCAGAGAGGCAATAGTAGGGGAAAGAACTGCCGCCCACTAACTGGAAGGCAGTTCTGTCCCTTACTAGCGCCTATAGTTGCCTCCCCATAGTACGAGTGGATCCGGCGTCGCGCGGTTACTGTATGTCATGGGAACTGGTGCTGCTGTGTACGAACCGATTATATACTAATGCGCAAAAGGCCATCGGGCCGACGGCGGCCGACGTCGGCCCGATGGCCTTCGCGTACTGAGGCACATCCAAGCGAGAAAATGAGTTTCATTAAATATATATTAATGTGCATGTAACCGGATTTTACTATTTTTTTTCCTCCGGGAGGGATAGGGGATTAAGTATCAGCTTATTTTTGTCTGAACGTATCTGTCCTGATTTTTTTTTTTAAAAGAAGAAGATGTTCATAATTATGCTAAATCAATTTTAACCCCTTCAGTGCAAGTTGACGCAGACTGTGTCTCTGCATTCTTCGTTAATTCAACACCAAATGTCATAGCTACCCAGGAACATGGATTCAAAGTAGTACCAGCAAAAGGCATAGATCCTCAAGAGCCCCCGCAGCTGCGAGGGGCTCATTAGGAGCTATATCTTTTGCATTTGGGTGGTTATTTCCTCGGCCGCGCTGAACGGGCTAAAGAAACGACCTCATTCAGGCAATAAAAGGTATACAGTACAATACATCTCATGTTTTTGGTATGTCTTACAATAATGTTGCGCAAAATGGCTAACTTGACTTTTGTTGAGTAATGAAGTTTGTATGTTGCTACATGAAAGACTTTTGAGTCTATCTTTTTCTCTGTTGTACAAAGGAGAGTTCCCTTTAAGATCATAAACCTATTTTATGTGTACTTACTCACATAGACCGTGCAACGAGGGTCAGGATTGTCTGAACTGGAGTATTATAAAACGGAGTACCTCTTGTGTCGGCGAATTTAATAGAAACCTTCTCTCTCTCTCTCTCTCTCTCTCTCTCTCTCTCTCTCTCTATATATATATATATATATATATATATATATATATATATATATATATATATATATATATATATATATATATATATATATATATATATCTCTCTCTCTCTCTCTCTCTCTCTCTCTCTCTCTCTCTCTCTCTCTCTCTCTCTCTCTATATATATATATATATATATATATATATATATATATATATATATATATATATATATATATATATATATATATATATAATTATATGTGTGTGTGTGTGTGTGTGTGTGTGTGTGTGTGTGTGTGTGTGTGTTACCGTGTTAAGTTACTGTGTGCAATGTAATATTTAATCAAAGCCAGTATTAAAGTGGACAATCCAGTTTCAACAAAGCCTTTAATTGTTATGAGAGACAGATGATAAGGTTACGATGATGAAGACAATGTTTTACGATGGTGATTAGTCGCCGCAATGGTCACGATGATGACGACAACGATTATTTTATCTGCATTGTAGCCCTTGTGTTGCCAGTGATCACGAGTTGCGCGTCTGAAACGACTGCGGCACACTGATCAAGATTTCAATGAAAGAGCCAGATGTAAATGTGACCAAAGTTAATTGGACCCCTTATGACACGTAGGCATAAAGAACATAGAACTAACAAGAGACAAATCCTCATGAGCCCCCGCGACTGCGGGGGCTCATGAGGGTTTATGTCTCTTGCAGCTGGGTAGCGTTTGCCTTGCCTCCGCAGTTAACCCGTATCATTCAGAATACACCAGTGTGTGAAATTACTTACTTACTTACGCCTGTCACCCCTACCCGGGTATAGGCCGTCGACGAGAGACCTCCAGCAACTCCTGTCCTGTGCTTCTCCTTCGATTCTACTCCAGGTGGTTCCCAGTCTCTTGATGTCTGCTTGGAGGTCTCGACGCCAGGAGTTTCTCGGCCTACCTCTTTTCCTCTTTCCCTGGTGTGAAAAATTGTGTGTGAAATACGTTTGACTAAAATAGTTCAAGGGTAGTGCCAGAATAGCTTGGCGCCTCTAGGCGCCAAGCTATTCTGACACCACCCTTGAACTAAAGCCATTGGTCTATATCCTTATCTGTAAGTACTATAATGTAGCTTGTATATGGCAGTGCGCAAATTTAAAGCCTATAGCATCAGTATGATATGGGTTACGAGGTTAGGACTGCCCATGCTCATTATATAACAGGTACACTACAGCAGGATTAGACTGACCACCTCTAGTTCGAGTTCGTTCGTTCGTTTTATCCATTTTTTTTTGTCCCTCTGCATCTAGTTCGAGTTGCTTGGCGCCTCGCCTATAAAGGGGTCTAACCTCTATGTTTGACCTAACTCTGACTTCAGAGTAAATAGTCCTATTGGCCGCTGACGACTGTGATATGCAATCTGTCGTAATAGAATTACGTACAAGTTCTAGGTGACATATCGATCTGGATGGTTCAGCAGTAATTCCAGATTCACCTGGCCTCTGCGCATCAGAGGAGTGCGAGAGCCCGAAACACTTGTGAGACTACACCTCGGATAGAGAAGAAAATTCACACAAAGAAAGAAACGCGCTTTAGAAAAGACAGTTAATTGTTAATAAATTGGGTTTAAACCCTTTTTGAAAATAGACATGTATAAAAACCAGTCAAGCTACGGTTCCATAAGCACGAATCCGATACGAATACGACCCCGAGGCGGTGATGCAATTTTCCTTCAAAAATTGCGTCATTTTCATTCGAAGCCGGATGCGAATTCGTGTACCGCATCGGGCATATGGAAACACACACCCATGAAAAGGACTTGCACGAACCTTTCTGTTTCGCACCCGCTTCGGATTCGGATCGAATTCGTATCGGATTCGTGTCTATGGAAGCGTAGCTTAAGCCACCTTTTGGTCCTAACTCCCCAAATAGACCACCAGAAGATTGGACCACGAGTACACTTCTATTCAAATGAGATGCCGTGCATCTGATTTGAATAGATGTGTACTTATTGATACTCCCTGAGTGAACTTGACTGGGGAGTACACACGCCAAACGCCGGGTTCGCAGGCGCTTAACTCATTCGCGGCCAGCCGCATCCGGATGCGCGGCTTATGCCGCGCATCCGTATGCGGCTGGCTGCAAATGAGTCACTGAATTGTGCTGCAAGAGCAACAGCAATGTTAAACACAGCAACAGCAACAACTAATCACAATTAGCGTCGGAACAGCCGCTGCGCAAGTCAGTCTTGAATGGAACATCTGGCTGATATGGTGCCGTTCCCATACATTCAAATTAAGTCCTGGTCCTAACTGACTGGATCGATACGGTCTTACCCCCTTTCCTGCCAAATGAACTTACGTTTTATTTCTGAAATCTTGTGTTCACTGAACGACCCAAACTGACCACGACTGCCCAAAGAAGGCGGACACAAACTGGTCTCTACAAGAGGCGTAGATCCTCTTGAGCCCCCGCAGTCGCAGGGGCTCATGAGGATCTATGCCTCTTGCAGATAGATCGCGCAAACTTTTTCCCTACAGTGAAGGGGTTAACCATCTCACCGCCAGTAGAAGCAGACTTTTTTTTTTTTTTAAATCATCGTCAAGTCAACCTAAAAGATCCCCTGCCATCAAACGAACGTGGACACAAAGTGGTTTCAGCAAAAGGCATAGATCCTCATGAGCCCCCGCGACTAGGGGGGGGGGGGCTCACGAGGATCTATACCTCTTGCAGCTGGGTGGCGTTCAGTTTTTTTCGCGGCAGTGCACGGACTAGGGACCAAGGAAAAGCTCACATAAGTGCGACTTCTTCAGTCGTGCATGAAAGGGGTCCGTATTGGTGTTCTAAATGCGGTGTCAAATGGGCATTGAGGACAGCGAAGGAGACTTGTTAATTAATTCCCGTTCCGTTCATGTAGGCGTTTTTTTTTTTTTTTTTTTTTTTAATAATTTAATTTCATTTTCAAAAAGGTGACGCTATTCAGAGGCGTTATAACTATAAACGGTAAATTGGGTGCACGGCTTGAAAACAAGTTAAACATAGATATATTTAACTGATTGATGAAACTGAGATTGCAGTTTATGTTGAAACATACATTGCTGATTTACTTGGGACAAAGTTATCAGATTTCGATCCGATAAAGGAAAAAGACTCCATATTAGTATACAATTTAGAGTTCAGCGTCTAAGAAAACGCACTATCGAAGTGTTCGTGCCATTTCGGAGGTGGACTACCTCAAATGGGATTTCGAAATAACTGTTCACATTATTAACCCCTTCCCTGCCACTGATATTTTAGTTCTGAAACATCAGTTCATTCAACGACCAAAAGCCACACGAGGCTTGGGTTTAATATATTGGTCTCAGCAAGAGGCATAGATCCTCATGAGCCCCCCGCAACTGCGGGGGGCTCATGAGGATCTATGCCTCTTGCTGTTGGGTTTTGTTCAGTTTTGACTTACTTACTTACTTACTTACTTACGCCTGTCACCCCTACCCGAGTATAGGCCGTCGACGAGAGACCTCCAGCAACTCCTGTCCTGTGCTTCTCCTTCGATTCTACTCCAGGTGGTTCCCAGTCTCTTGATGTCTGCCTGGAGGTCTCGACGCCAGGAGTTTCTCGGCCTACCTCTTTTCCTCTTTCCCTGGGGGTTCCATGACAATGCCTGCCTAGTGATACTGAAAGCTGGCTTTCTCAGACTGTGACCGATCCATCCCCATCTTCTTCGCCCAATTTCATTCTCTGCTGTTATCTGCTCTGTTCTCTCCCAGAGTCTGACGTTGCTGATCTTCTCTGGCCAGTGGATTTTCAAAATTCTTCTAAGGCAACTGTTCATGAAGGTCTGTACTCTGTTGACTGTGGTTTTTGTCAATCTCCAAGTCTCTGCTCCATATAGGAGAACTGCTTTTACATTGGAGCTGAAAATCCGGACTTTGATGTGTTGTGACAGCTCTCTGGAACTCCACACTTTTTTCAACTGGAGAAAGGCTGCTCTGGCTTTACCGATTCGTGCTCTGACATCTGCCTCTGTGCCGCCTTTTTTGTCTATGATGCTCCCGAGATAGGTGAAGGACTCCACCTCCTCCAACGGGGTGCCAGCAAGCAAGACTGGTTCTTCCCTGGTTGCGTTCAGCCTCATTGTCTTTGTTTTCTGTTTGTGAATGGTGAGGCCCACTTGGGACGAGATGTCAGCAAGCCTCGTGGTCTTGTCCTGCATTTGTTGACGAGTGTGGGACAGTAATGCCAAGTCGTCTGCAAAATCGAGGTCGTCAAGCTGTGTCCACAGTGTCCACTGTATTCCACTTCGTCTGTGCTCTGTGGTCATCTTCATGACCCAGTCTATGGCCAGTAGGAAGAGGAACGGAGACAGCAGACACCCCTGCCTGACACCTGTTCTGACCTGGAGCTCCCTGGTGAACTGCCCTTCGTGGATCACGCGACATGTCATGCCATCGTAGCTGCTCTTGATCAGGCGGACGAGCTTTGTGGGTACACCGTAGTGTCGTAGGAGTTTCCACAGAGTCTCTCGGTCCACACTGTCAAATGCTTTCTCATAATCCACAAAGTTGACGTACAGCGGGGAGCTCCACTCCAGAGACTGTTTCAGTTTTGACCCGGGGATTGAATTGGTTAAGTGGTTGCTTCCCCCTCGGCGTAAGGTTTGTCAGCCAATTGCAATTGACTGCTATTCTGTTTTGATATGGCCGTTGGAACCAAACGGTCACGGCAGCTGTCACTTAATTGTTTACCTGTGTCAAAGACAATATTAACAGACTCGCGTGAACTGGTGCGTGATTCTATTGATATACCGGTCTGCAATTCTGGACATCAGGGTATATCAAGTTAGTTATTTGGGTTTAACGCAGAGCAGGCGGTTAAGGCCATCTCACGGCGGGAGGGTATATCAATATCCAGACCAAAAAGGTGACTGCCAAGCGCGTAAAATGCAGAGAAGAACCCAACGGAGAAAGAAACACGCTCAGAAAAGACAGTTACAACACAATTCATTAATATTTCATGTAAATACTCTTCTTCAAAATAGACAAACAAACAAAGTATAGAGATCAGTCGCTATTTATCTTATCAAAGAAGGAATGTTGCCAACATATTGCGAAATATTAATAAATTGTGTTGTAACCGACTTTTCTAAACGTGTTTCTTTCTCCAATCCAGACCAAAAAGGTGACTGCCAAGCGCGTAAAATGCAGAGAAGAACCCAACGGAGAAAGAAACACGCTCAGAAAAGACAGTTACAACACAATTCATTAATATTTCATGTAAATACTCTTCTTCAAAATAGACAAACAAACAAAGTATAGAGATCAGTCGCTATTTATCTTATCAAAGAAGGAATGTTGCCAACATATTGCGAAATATTAATAAATTGTGTTGTAACCGACTTTTCTAAACGTGTTTCTTTCTCCAATCCAGACCAAAAAGGTGACTGCCAAGCGTGTGAAATGCAAAGAAGTACCCAACGGAGAAAGAAACACGCTTAGAAAAAACGGTACAACACAATTTATTAATATTTCGGGTAAATACCCTTTGTCAAAATAGACAAACAAACAGAGACATTAGCCGCTACTTATCTTCATATGCAGAAGGAATCAATGGTGGTGATTCCTTCTGCATATGAAGATAAGTAGCGGCTAATGTCTCTGTTTGTTTGTCTATTTTGACAAAGGGTATTTACCCGAAATATTAATAAATTGTGTTGTACCGTTTTTTCTAAGCGTGTTTCTTTCTCCGTTGGGTACTTCTTTGTGTTTCTTTCTCCGTTGGGTTCTTCTCGGTATATCAATAGAATTACGTACAACAGTCAGATACAGTCAACTTCGGATATACGAAATCGCCGGGGGACCCAATTTTTCTTGTTGTTATATCCGAAATTTGTTATAAGCGAAGTAATTTGTACAGAAAGAAAGTTGTCGGCACCTCTTAACCCATATCACACTGAGGCTAAAAGCTTCAAAATTGTACACTGCCATATGCAAGCCACATTATAGTACTTACAGATAAGGATGTAGGGATAAGGATATATAAATTGAATGGCTTTTGTTCAAGGGTGGTGCCAGAATAGCTTGGCGCCTAGAGGCGCCAAGCTTTCTGGCACCACCCTTGAACTATTTTAGTCAAACTTATTTCACACACTGGTGTATTCCGAATGATAAGGGTTAAGAAGTGCTTAGTATCCGACGTTTGTTATATCCGATCTTGTTATAAGCGGAATAAAATTAATAATAATAATAATTATAATAATAATAATAATAATAATACCGGTTTTTATATAGGCGCTTTTTCCCAATTCGGCGAATGGGCTCAAAGCGCCGCGAACTGAACCCAACACGCACGCTCACGTGACACACACGCATTCACTCTGAAGACAAGCACAGTGCTTGCACAGACACAGGACATTCATGTGGTGCGAAGGGTCAGCTGTATTCTGCTGCCAAGATCATTCCGGGCAGTCTTACGTTTCGTCATGAAAGGGAGCCAAGGTGGATCATCTGGTACAGCGTCGGCCGGACTCTCGATCGAAATATCCTGGATTGGAATCAGTCCCGGTGGGGTCAAAACTCTGTTCACACCCTATTCGGTGCCCCGTCTTTCAAATCACCTTCGTGGTGGCAAAAGACGTTAAGCCTGAAATTTGTATTCCCTTAACTGCCGAGGTAAGGGAAAAAAACAAACAAACAACAGTTAGTTATTTGGGTTTAACGCCGAGCAGGCGACTAAGCTAGGCCATCTCACGGCGATAAAAAACCCCAACAACAACCATCTATCTGCAAGAGACATAAATCCTTATGAGCCCCCGCGACTGCGGGGGCTCATGAGGATTTATGTCTCTTGTTAGTCCTGTGTTCTTTGTGCTCGTCTTTTGGTTCCATTTTATATCCGTTCTCCACGCCGCTAATGTCGGCCAGTTCGCGTTCGTTTCAGACGCGAAATCCGTGCCGGATCACTGGCAGCGAAGAGTAATTAACGTGTAACGTGTTTCGTCAAGAAAAGGTCTGCCGCTTTTATTTGTTCAATGCGTCCAGGCTTATTAGGTCGCCTCAGATTGAAGCTATAATGTACTCTCCTCCACCCGAGAAACACAGAAGCAAACAGGGCCACCTTTGGTGCTATTTTAAGCCACCCGTGTCAACACAGATCGGTTTTCGCTACGATCACCCTATGTCTGTGAGCAAGAGGCATATATTTTCATGGCTCTACGCGACTGCGGAGGCTCATGAAAATCTACGCCTCTTGCAGTTGGGTGGGGTTCGAATGACTGCCAATGGACGCGGATTTCGCGCCTGAAACCACAGCACACCCACCGAAACATGTTGCGTGAAGAACGCAAACGAAATGGGACCAGACGTAGGCACAGAGAACACAGGACTAACAAGAGACATAAATCCTCATGATCCCCCCCCCACTCCTCCCCCCCTCCTTCGCCCCTCCCTCACTCCCACCCCCCCCTCCCCCCCCCCACCCCCGCCCCCCCCCCCACCCCCGCGAAAGCGGGGGCTCATGAAGATTTATGTCTCTTGCAGATGGGTAGCGTTCGCCTCGTCCCAAAAGTTAAGGCGGTAATGGAATGCCGCGCCAATCAGCGACGCGGAACGCGCGAGGCAGTCACACGCGGAGGAACCAGCGTTTGACACTATTGCTCAAAGTATTATAACCACCTCCCCCCCCCCCCTCCTCCCCCTTCTCAGTTTAGTGTCCATTGGCACTGTCCGTGATCGAGGACGATGAAATAACCCAATAACCCCGTGCGACACAACCGCTGTTTTTGTTCTCATTGATCTCTGCCTTGCGAAACTCCGTATGTCATCAGTAGAAGCGACGCCTGCAAAACCAACACCTATTTTTTTCGTCATTAGAACTGAGCCCCCGTGCGCGTGACCACGGTAGCGTTTTTCTATTGCGAGGGACCGACAGCGAAGTCTGGCGTCAACGGTGATACGGACCGGGGGCACCACTGAAAGTAACTTGTAACTCCTAGCCGCCTGCTTTGTGCCACTATTTCGGGGTAAAGCTTGCTTTCATCTTGTTGTTCCCCAGTAGCTAACCGTCCATGGGCCCACGACAGCCGCAGTGGGCCCGCGCACGGCCGTGCGCGGGCCCACTGCGGCTGTCGTAGGCCCGAGGACCTTTGCTAACTGGGTAGTTGTTGTTGTTGTTGTTGAATCCATTTATGTATATCGAGAATTGCGTTTTTAATTTTTCTTCAATAGTGTTTTTTTTTTTTTTTCATTCAGCAAGCTGTTTGCATTGCCTGTTGTGACATGTAAGCCTACAAGAGGGCTCACATTACTGTTAGCCGACGAACAATTTTTTAAACAATTTCGTTTCTGTGCTTTCCTTCGAAATTCGGGGTTGATCTCTCTCTAGCGTGCTTGTTGGGAACGTTTGCGCTCAAACATGTACGAACTGCACGTGTAGGGCTCCTAATTAGGTTAGTAAGGCAATAATCAGAAAAGTGTAGCAACGTTTCGTTTACTTTTTGTAACAGCAGGGATGCCGTTCCGACTATCTTTGCATGACTCCTTTAGTTGTGTATTGTCGCTTCTTCTCTTTTTTCCTTCTGTTGTTGTTGATAATACTATAATAATATTACATGATGACATTATTTTCCTTACATATTTGTGGTACAGACTGTCAGTGTCAACTCTTCCCTCCCATCCCACCCCCTTCCCCGCCCCCTCTCCGCCCATCTCCCTTCAGCTCGGTGCCAGTTCTGTTTTCATCATTTTTTTTTATCTCTCCCGTTTTGCCGTACCAAAGAAGCTCAAAATGTAATTGAACCAAACTGACACAACCGGTCAAACGAAATAATAAAAAAATAAATAAATAAATACTGTACTATGGTTTAACCCTTTAACTGCTTCCGGCGGCGGAAAAGACGCGTAACAACACGTCTTTTCCGCCGAACGGTATCGTCAGTGGCAGTCAAGGGGTTAAGTTACGAGTACCATTTAAAGAACTCTTCACCAATATTATTTTTTTCATGAAGCAGTACTGCCCACAGTTCCTTAATGCCGCTGTGCGTGCATTGTATTTCTGAAATCTGTGTTCATTCAGCGACCAAAAGCCAGAACCGTCCAGGAAACATGGATACGAATCGGTCTCAGCAAGAGACATAGATCCTCATGAGCCCCCGCAACTGCGGGGGCTCATGAGGATCTATGTCTCTTGCAATTGGGTCGCGTTCATTTTTTTCTTCAAGTTTTAACGTTGAGCAAGCAACAAAGGCCATCTCACAGCGGGCATAAAGCAGTCCTAACTCGTTCACATATTAGTTTCTTAGGAAACCGTATAACATTGCACAAAACAGCGCAGTGAGGACAAGATCATTGGGCCGTTCGTGGGGCGACTGAGTCCGACATCGCGCAGATGATCGCTTCTGGAATCCTGACTCAGTCACTAACGCGATTGCGTGGCCATTGACCAGAAAGCGTAAAACAAAAATAATGCACGGAAAATCCCTGAATATAACAAAACGCGACAATTACGACGCAATTTATTAATTGTTTATTTGCAATTACTGACAAGAATACAATGCACCATTATCGCTCTTGGTGGGCGATACATTTAAATTGTAATAAATTGCGTTATAATTTGTCCTTTTTCTAACTGTGTTTCTCTTTTTGTAGTGCCTTCATTTGTATTTTTCACACGCTCGAGTGTCATCTTTATTTGTACTGAATACCCTTTTGGCTGGTGTTCCTCAGAATCTTCTTGATAAATTTCAAAGAAATATGAACTGCTCTGCCCGACAAATTTACAGAGTACCAAAATGTGAGCACATAACACCCTTACTTGTTGACATACACTGGTTGCATGTATCTCAAAGAATTGTGTACAAGGTTTCTGTTATTTGTTACAATGCTATCACCGGTTCTGCTCCCCCATATTTGTCCGACCTGCCTTCAAGATCCCTCTGTTCAGCATCAGACACGCGTACTTTCAGGGTTCCTAGGCGAAAGAAGTCTAACCAGGGCCAGCGTGCTTTTTCTTATTTCGGTCCAGTCACCTGGAACGACCTTCCAGCCCATCTCAGAATTGCCCCAACTCTGTCTGCATTCAAATCACTGCTCAAGACCTTTTTTTTTTTTTCTTATGCGTATAGTTAGATGCATTTTCAGTATGTTAGCAATCGTTGGCAGTAACTGTTCATGTATCGGTGTGTGTGTGAGAGAGAGAGAGAGAGTGTGTGTGTGTGTGTGTGTGTGTGTGTGTGTGTGTGTGTGTGTGTGTGTGTGTGTGTGTGTGTGTGTGTGTGTGTGTGTGTGTGTGTGTGTGTGTGCGTGTGTGAGTGCGAGCTTTTGATATGTGTCACTTTAGTTTTTGTAATATTTATTGTAGCTTTTACCTTTTTGTACTTTTGTTCTGTGATTTTTCCTCTTGTAAAGCGCTTAGAGCATCATTCATTTGGAGGTTAAACGCTATATAAATGTACATTATTATTATTATTATTATTATTATTATTATTATTATTATTATTATTATTATTATTATTATTATTATTATTATTATTATTTATCTTCAGGACTGGACTGGATAAATTATGGATTCTTGGACTGAATCCACATCAGTAAAAAAAAAAAAAAAACAAAAAAAAAAAAAAAAAAACTAAGGGACATGACTAATAGATTTGCAGTCATTATTGAGTGATGCTCTGTGATTTTAAAGCTTACAGCTCTGGGGTCATTTGCATGAGTGAGCTTAGCCTGCCAGCGCCAGCTGCTAAGCTAGGTGCTCCGCTATAGCGGGGCACCTTGCTTAGTGGCTGGCGCAGGACTGAGCTCTTAGCGGAGCACCTTGCTGAGTGGGTGGCGCAGGACTTACCTCACTCATGCAACCGATCGCTGGGCCGTAGGGTCCAAAATAATAGACAAGGGCACAGGCGGCGATCATTAACTGCTTAATTGCCAGCGGACAAAGACTGTATTTTTTTAAATCATTGCAAATTCAGCGTCAAAGATCCCAAGAGGTCAAAGGAACGTGGATGACAAAGTGATTACAGCAAGAAACATAAATCCTCATGAGCCCCCGCGATTGCGGGGGCTCATGAGGATCTATGTCTCTTGCAGTATGCTTCGCATTCACTGTTTATCGGCAGTGAGCAGGAATAATCCATCAAACACTATTGTGTGATGTTCTCTGTTTGTAGGACTATTAGAAACCAGTGGCACGAAGATTAAAATGGTAATCATGTTTTGTGTAATGGTCTGTGATGTTGGGCTTTCTGGCTTTACACCGTTAGGTCCAAATCACAGATCAGCACATAGTAATTACGAATCCATTGACCGACAGTGCAAGTGCGATCGCACTGTCTGAGGTGTGTCCGTCATATGATTAAACGTATTGCCCTCATATTAACAATTAACGGAAGATTTTTTTCACAAAGCGTCAATAATAATTATTGTATAGCTCGCTATCACTTAACTCATTCCACACCAGGACCACACCCAAATTTTGAAGTTGCCCTCTGAAGGACTGTATTACAATTCTAGAGACAGATCGAGCATGACAGTTCAAGGGTGGTGCCAGAATAGCTTGGCGCCTATCATGCTCGATCCATGTCTGTGGTGTGTCTGGGCTAAATGACGTAAAGCTGGAATCCGCAGCTCTCCGCTTCCTAATCAGCTAACAAAACAAACCGTGATGCTGATACTGCTACTGAATGTGTAAACTGTAACCGGACTTCAGGTTCAATTACGCTATCTCTTATTTCGCCTTCTGGGGCTCCGCCTCCTCCCCCACCCCTCCCCCCAAACACACACACACACACACACACACACACACACACACACACACACACACACACACACACACACACACACACTGACACAACCACACACACTCACTGACACACACACTGACACACACACTTTGACACACACACTGACACACACACACACACACACTGACACACACTTGACACACACACACACAAACACACAAATATACAAACTCGAACACACACACACACACACACACACAGTGACACATACCCTCCCCAAACCCACACATACACCAACACATACACACACACACACACACACACACACACACACACACTGACATACACACACTCACACACACTGACATACACACACACTCACTGACACACAAACATATACACTCAAACACACACACATACATTTACGCACACACACACACACACACACACACACACACACACACACACAATCCAGCTGTTAGAGACATAGAGGCATATATGCAATATGCACAAGGGTTCAGGGCTCTTATGCACAAACCTATGGATATATTTGTGGCGTCTCACAGAAGAATATATCCATCTGTGCAAATGCTCAAGGCGCCGAAGAGCTGGAAGCTGTAGCTTTGAAAGCCTGCTGCTACCAAACGCCACTGAACATTTAATAAACAAAAAGCATCAACACATGGCAACATCTTTTCTGTTTCAAACCGTGCAGTAGTACATATCCAGACCAAAAAGGTGACTACCAAGAGTGCACAAAGCGTGTAAAATGCAGAGAAGATCCTCTATGTCTTCTCTGCAGTAGTACAGTGGATTGTTAAAGTTACATAGTTGTATACATGGCAGAAATCTAACAGCACTGTGCAAACTTCCAACGTGCTATTAACTTCTGTATTATGCTGCATACTTTGTTTTTTATTTTTGTTTTTCATTCCACGGTCCCGACAGGCCTTCTTTTTCGAACCAATGGAGGTGGGATTTTTTTTAATTTTCGCACTTAACACTGTCAAACAACAGTGAACACAATCCAGCTGCAAGAGGCATAGATCCACATGAGCCCCCGCGACTGCGGGGGCTCATGAGGATCTATGCCTCTTGCTGAGACCAGAGTGTATCCATGTTCGTCAAACGATTGTGGCTTTTGGTCGTTAAATGAACAATGATTTCAGAAACCAAAAAAAAATGCGTCCAGTGGCCTGGAAGTCGTTATTGATTATGCGTCCTCTGCACATGAAGGCGAGACAAGCACCGTAAACTGAGTCTGCATGCAACTTTGACTCGATGGCTGTAAGGAAAACCCACATCCCATTCCTGCCCACCAGTGGATTTGAACTCGGGACCTTACGGTTGCCAGCGCAGCGACTTATCCGCTACGGTACATCCGCAAAGTAAAACTAAACAAAAACTAATATGACCAGGTCTAAACCAGAAACATTAGTCCACTGTCAGTTATGACAGTAGGCTAAGACTTCTGATATAGACCAAGCCGACGATTGCAGTCCGCTTTCATGCATACCGCAGCTAAGTTAAGTTCATGTGCTCACGTACGCGCTCCACTTCACCCGTCAGAAGTCTTCCATTAGTTCACTTCGGTATCGCGTCACCTAAAGTAATGGCGGATGCGTGAACATAATATGTGCATTTGCCGAGTTTAAAAAAAAGAGACCACGGACCATGCAGTCGCCCGTATCCTCTTTACACAGCAGCAATATTGGACCCGTCATCCTTCTCCCTATATCAACCCCCTTTACTCCTCCCTCTCCATCACCCCCCCCCCCCCACCCCACCCCCGGCTCCATTACCTTCACCACATTAACTCAATCAGTGCCAGCAGACACTCACTGTCAGTTCAAGACCACCAAACCCCTTGATGTCTCAGGAACATGGATTCAAAGTTGGTCAGCAAGAGGCATAGATCCTCATGAGCCCCCGCAGCTGCGGGGGCTCATGAGGATCTACTATGCCTCTTGCTTTTGGGTGGTGTTCAGGTGTTCTCGGCACTGAACGGGTTAATTGAGCAAGGTCTTTTGATTAGAGGGCCGTTGCTTAGCTCCTTAATTGCTTATGCGAGTGAGTCGTAGGCTAAATCCATAGGGGCCTGATGGTGCTTTGACGGGCCTGATGGTGCTTTGACTAAAAGCCAAATCCGCCTCGCCACTGCGTGCGCGCTACCGCATCTAGCTCAATTCAGAATACAAGGGAGGAAAGGGACGGCACGCGCACGCGGCGATGCACTGCCGTGATTGCAGAGTAGTTTTCAACTCTCAAAGCAACCATCCGCCTAAAACCCCGGACTGAACAAACTCATTACCTTGTCCGTCGATCAAAACTGATAGTTTATTAGTCAAGGCTTTTTGCACAGTCAAGATCATTTTAGCAGACGTCAATTTATTAGGTTTTATACTGATGAGGCCGGAAATAAGCGTCATGCTCATTTTTCATTTGTTTGTGTAAATTAGCATATCCAATGAACTTAAAACAAAAGTACACCGACTGGCTACTGTGGACATGAATGTCACACGCAGCAGTCTTTAAGTACGTGTTTCCCCCAGCCCGAAAAGCTCTACTTTATTGGAGTCTGCTTCACACGCTGCTCAGTTCTCAATATCTTCTCGAGTAAATTCACTTCGACTTTAGAGCAAACACTGACGGCAGAACACAATGGATGCAAAGCAAACACGGCAGAAAACGGCATTGGATGCAAAGCAGTGCAGAGTGGCCTTTTTCACGGCACTCTACTAAAGGGTTTACCGTTAGACTCTAGATGTTGAGAAAGAGGTCCGGGATCTATCCAGACTCAGCTAGAATTTTGCGCGTGTCGTCTGTTGCCTCCCTTGTAATCTGAATTGAGCTAGATGCGGTAGCGCGCACGCGGTAGCGCAGCGGATTTGCATTTGTCAAAGCACCATCGTCAGGCCCCTATAAATAAAGGTAAGTTTCTGATTCGCATCTTGCACATTCACACCGAATAATGATTTTTCTCACTTTGGAAGGCTGTGATCAAGACTATTCATCAGCGGCGGGAGATGGATAGGCCATGACAGTTCCAGGGTAGTGCCAGATTAGATTGGCGCCTGGAAGGCGCCAAGCTAATCTGTCACTACCCTTGAACTGTCATGACACACACGTCTCTTGTTAAGGTGTGGTGTCTTACAAGGGTGAGTTTCAGACCGAAAAGGTCATAAGTAGTATGACTGCGAAGAGCGTCAGTGTCACTAAAATGCAAAGAAATACCCAAGATGAAACACGCTTAGAAAGTACAAGCATAGAATAGTTTATGGAAGAAGTCTGACCAGACAGTAATAGGTTAATAGTCTGCAATGTCTCCTGGCATCATACGCATGTCTGGCAGTAATGTTGGTCAGAAGGAAACACCTGGTTAGTGACGTATCAAGTCTGAGTGTCATACAATCAAAGACTTGTATGCGCTTCAGTTTCACCTGTGCGGGCTACAGACGAAAGTTCCACCTTATCGCACAAGGGGCAGTAAAAGTCCGATGTCACGTGTGCCTGCTTACACGGATTGTGAAAACAAGGGTAGAAAAGTTTTAGCTGAGGCAAGACAAAATTGAGAAACCGCTGCCTGCCGCATGGGAAAATATTAGCAATAAAAGTCCGCTGTAACCTGAAAATGTAATAGGCTGCATTGTTTTCGCCCTGTCTAATCGTGTTTCGTCTTTGTTGTTTCTTCTTTGTTGAGTATTTCTTTAAATATCTTACACATATTTACCTTGTCAGTGCCGAGAAAATGTGAACACCACCCAACTGCAAGAGGTATAGATCCTCATGAGCCCCCGCAACAGCGGGGGCTCATGAGGATCTATACCTCTTGCCGACACTACTTTGAATCGACGTTCCTGGGACAGCTAGTCGTTTTGGTGTTGAATCGACAAAGATTACACAAGCACAACCTGCGTGAACAGGCACTGAAGGGGTTATTAAGTGTGTTCAGCACTGATATGTATTATGTAGAGCGACTAAACTACAACAAAATCTTGAATAAGTCTGTTCAGCTTTCGTTTCAATAGACACTCCGCGTAGACCGGTGCCACTGAGTATACTCTATTCAAAGCGGCCCGCCTTTTGGCTACCCCATATTACCTACTCCCACACAAACCCGTCACATCCCCCCCCCCCCCCCTACCTCTTCCACCCACGCACCCGCCCACATTTTTCACCCACCTCAAAGTTAACTCATTTAGCCCGACGGCCGTATTTCCCAAATTTTGCAGGCGTCATCTAATGACTATGCACCAGTTGCAGGAGATGGATCGACCATGATAATTCAAGGGCAATGTCAGATTAGCTTGGCGCCGACACTGCCCTTGAATTATCACGTTCGACCCATCTCCTGCTGTAGAGCGTCAGGGCTGAATGGGTTAATTGAATACGGTTCTTTCATTATGGACTCCCTTTACGCGTAGGAATTCGGGCTTGTGTTCGTGAAATATGCCTGGTTAGCACATTCGCACCAAATAATGACGTTCGAAACTATCCATAGATTTCGTCTACAAACATGTGTACCAGCTTGGGAGAAAGTTCCACCTTCATGGGTAGTGCTAGATTAGCTTGGCGCCTTCTCACTACCCTGGAAGGTCGAACTCTGGCACTACCCTTGAACAGTTTGCCGATCCATCTCGTGCTTGGATACGTTCATGGCAAATGCGTTCAGACATAACTGAAGTGTAGGACATCATGTGACCGGTGTCATTGCAGCAGCTTTGGTTGTGTCGCAATGATGATACCGCCTCGTTCGAAAGACATTATTAAGTATGAAAGCTATGAACTATGGTAACCGTGGTTGATAAACAAATTAATAGAGCGTGTTTGAAACTAGTTACATTTGTTTACCTGTCACTCAGGTAGCCGTCTGCATTGAACGATTTGGCTGTTAGTAGCGAATTGTGTCGCGGTGATTCCTACAGGAATCGCCGAAACATGAATCACCGCAACACAAAGCGCTACCTACAGCCAAACGAGTCGCCGAGACAAAGAAGCGCTACTGACAGCCAAAAGAATCGCCGCGACAAGGTAGCGCTACCTACAGCCAAACGGTTAATTTTATTCGAGCGCCGTTGACCATGAATAATTGACTGTTGAAACAAGACGGTCACATATACGGATGACTTGCGAACAACTGTGCCAAGCCTCACGTATAATTTGGTCCCTTTTTAATCTGTCAAACGCCATGAACTTGTAAACAAAAGTTATATGACAAAGCAACAGGTATTCTCCAGGCAATCCGTGGAAAAGGTTTTTTAAAAAAAAAATAGAGGAAGACTGATTTTCTTACATTATGAAGAAGACACGTAGTAAAAGACTCCTCAAACAAAAGTCAAGAAAAAGTCTTTAAAACTAGTTAGTTAAATAAACTAATTTAAAAAGGTCCTAGCGTCAAAAAATACCTGCAGGTGTCCACATTCCACTTCGTTATCGTATAACAACTTCCCTAGTCAAGATTTTGTTCCAGAATGCGAAGTTTGACCTACTTGATGAGTGTTGACACACTTTTCACAAGACTAGAAAGCTTGCAATGGACTTAATACACAACATAATCATGCGAAATATACACGAAATGATCAGGTTCGTTATCATGTCAAAAAGATCATGTACATTGCAAGGAGAACGTTACATTAACATGAAGGCATGCTAGGCGAAGCAAAAGGCACAAGCGTCTTCTTCAATATCATTAACCCCTTGACTGCCAGCGATCACGAATTTCGCGTCTGAAATCACTACAGCGATCACGAATTTCGCGTCTGAAATCACTGCAGCGATCACGAATTTCGCGTCTGGAATCACTGCAGCGATCACGAATTTCGCGTCTGAAATCACTGCAGCGATCACGAATTTCGCGTCTGAAATCACCGCAGCGATCACGAATTTCGCGTCTGAAATCACCGCAGCGATTACGAATTTCGCGTCTGCAATCACAGCAGCGATCACGAATTTCGCGTCTGCAATCACTGCAGCGATCACGAATTTCGCGTCTGAAATCACTGCAGCGATCACGAATTTCGCGTCTGCAATCACTGCAGCGATCACGAATTTAGCGTCTGAAATCACTGCAGACTGACCGACATTCGAGGGAAAAAAACACAATATAACTTGGACCCAAAATAGGCATAGCGAACACAGGGCTTACAAGAGACATGAATCCTCATGAGCCCCCGCGACTGCGGGGGCTCATGAGGATTTATGTCTCTTGCAGCTGGGTAGCGTTCGCCTTGCTCCGGCAATTAAGGGGTTACGGAATACTGAAGAAACCTAGGGTTCGCGTCGCGTATGGTTCAACTCCGAGATTTAGTGTCATTAGTGTGGCGTCATTATTGCTGAACGGTTACATTAGTGACGTGAAAGGGCCCTAGACAATCTTTTGAAAGTGTCAGAAGAAGGTTTCAAATTGATCGGACTGCATATATATCGCAATGAATCTGTACAGAAAACAAATCTCAGAACTACTTCTTCCAATAGTTGTAACCTTTATGCTTGCGAGCAGGATATTTACCAGACTAACAGAACCTAGCAATTGTTTATTTTCTGATCAATCTTCCTCTTTTTTGTCATATAGTGGGGTCGCTTAGACTGTTACATCCTGAGCATGATTTATTTTAAATTTGTGTATTGTCCTGTGAAGACTACATTAGTCATTACAGATTAGGAGACAAATCTCAACAGACGTTAATCTGAAATCAATGGACTAAAAGCCAGGACAAACATGCGATTGTGGATTAAAAGCCAGGACAAACGATATCGAAACGATGCGATATCGCATGTCACGTTTGTCCTGGCTGATAGTGGATTAAAAGCCAGGACAAACATGCGACATCGCATGGTTGTCCTGGCTTTTAATCCACAGGTTTCGTCGAAGCTCGTGCAATTTTGACCAAAGTCTGATTTCCGAACAACGTCTATTTGAAGACGAACTTTAAACATGGTAACGAAATGTTAGCCAGCCACACGTTAAAAACACGTCAAGGTGTAACGCTTCATCTCTTTGAACGAACACCATTAACTCATTCGAGACGTGCAGCCTTTGAATACGCGGCATAAGCCGCGTATCCGGAGGCGGCACGTCTGAAATGAGTTAAACACATGCTTCCAAACTGGTCAAAGACAGTCTTTTTTTTTTATTTTAAGTAAGCCCGAAATTTAAACACGAGAAGTGTTATATTTCTTCGACTACGAAAGATAAGTTAATATAAACAGTGCTTTGTATTTTTGTCTGTGTGTCCAATTTCATAAATTTATTAAATCGTGTTGTACTTGACCTTTCTAAGCGTGTTCATTTCTTTTTGATTTTTTTTTTTTTCATTTCACACTCTTGGCATTCACATTTTTGCATCTTAATTATTAAATTCAAACTGATTCTTTTAACGATTTTTTTTTCAAAAAGCCTAGAGTCAAGATCCTATAGAATAATAACTGCTCTCTCTGAATGACTACCATAAAATATTTGCTTTCCAACATGGGTAAATAGAGTTTCTTTGAAGTATGCACGAAATTCATACATGGTATGTTACAAAGAAAAGTAGGTAATAGCACTGTCAGGGGAGAGAAGTGTGCATGATCGACCAGTGATCATAGATCTACTCTAGCTGGTGGCATGGAATGTATGCCCCTGCAGGCACCACAGTAAAATGTGGCTGTCCTTGCAGGTAGGCAGAAATTCCTGCCTCCTCCAGTATTGCCGATGGTGTGCTGAAGAGGTCGCCAAGACCGAAACAGCTGTCCACACCGGCTACATATCTGGACCCCCCTTGGGGGAGCTAGATTTAAATTTCCATGCACTGAGTGGCTGGAACAGTGGGATATGTGATACGCCCCCCTTCGGGGGGGCTTCCATATGCATTGCTTCCAGTCACTTTATTAGCGACCCTCTCTTTCCTATCTCTTTTTTTGTGTGTGTGTGCTTTGGCCACAGTAGATCTATGATCGCTGGTCGATCATGCACACTTCTCTCCCCTGACAGTGCTATTACCTACTTTTCTTTGTAACCTTCCTAAAATATTAGCACTGGCAGTCTCCCCTTTTCTTTTCATACTTGGTATCTTGGATGACAAATTCATATGTTCTCTCTAAAGTGTCATTTGTTTGCCTTTTTGAATAGTTAACACATTCGGGATGTGTCGCATCCGGATTCGCGGCTTTATGCCGCGAATCCGGTTTCGGCACGTCTCGAAAGAGTTAACCCGTTCAGTGCCAGATGACGTAGACTGTTTCTGCAATCTTCGTTAATTCAAACCCCCCCCCCCCCCTTTTCGAACCCCCCCCCCCCCCCAAAAAAAAAAAAAAAAAAAAAAAAGGCCCACAAACATGGATTCATATTGGTGTCAGCAAAAGGCATAGATTCTCACGAGCACTTGCAACTGCAGGGGCCCTTGAGGATCTATACCTCTTGCAGCTGGGTGGTATTCCTCGGCGCTGTATGGGTTAAGACCGTGCTTAGTTTCCTTTGACGTGCATATATATATATATATATATATATATATATATATATATATATATATATATATATATATATATATATATATATATATATATATATATATATATATATATATATATATATATATATATATATATATATATATATATGCCGTTTGACATCGGAGCGCACAAACGTTTTCGCAAATATCTCCGCAAATAAAAAGACTTTTCTATACCAATCTTGGAACAAATATCACTCAGTGCCAGTTGACCTAATACGAATTACTTTTAGCTCATTCTACCCCAACACCGAAATCCCCAAACTTTGCCGTTGTCCTCTGAAGACTGCATTGCAGTGCAGGACACAGATCAACCATGATAGTTCAAGGGTGATGCCAGAATAGCTTGGCGCCCATAGGCGCCAAGCTATTCTGGCATCACCCTTGAACTATCATGGTCGATCCTTATCTTCCTGTGGTGTGTCTGGGGTAGAATGGGTTAACAAACTCGAATAAAGCGTCAGTTTTGCTGTACAGTCGCAAAAATTCGATTAAAAAAAAATGAAATGCCTGATTTTACATCCCTAAATCCGGTGTCCCAGATATATTAAACCCAGTGTAAAGAAAGATTCATTTTCACGTGAACTGGCTACGTTCTCAACCCTGAAACAGCACAGACATACATGGAGTCAGCATGCTTGACCTCGAAATTGAAATCTGCCGGGGCTCTATTTAGGATATTGAAAATAGCGTGTTCTTGTCTTTTCACCAAATGTTTTACGCCTGTACAGCAAAATCGACAAATCACAGGAGTTCAGTAAAATATTCCATATCGGGTCAATTGGCACTAAATGATATTTGTTCTTAACGTGGTACAGAAAGGTGTTTCTTTGCGGAGATTATTATTTGGGGAAAACGTTGTGCTATAATAATAATAATAATAAAGATCATTTATATCGCGCTGAATCCCCAGCAGCAGTGGGCTCTAAGCGCGTTACCAAAAAAAATGTATATAATGCAGAATCTCACTACCTTTAAAAAAGTTTAATCTACGCACACACATACAACTAAAACACACATAACAAAACCATTCACAATCACAAGTTAAACGCATTTTGATCATGCTATCCGATATCCGACGGCATAGCAGCATCCGTTCCCTAGCAGCATCCGTTCCCTAGCAGCATCCTTTCCCTAGAACCATGATAACTGCCGTAAATGCTTTTTGTTCAACTTACTACCTGATCAAACCATTCACCTGATCTCGTTGAATTTGCAGCAAATGCAATTGTGTGTGCTGGTTTGTGATTCTGGACCTCTTGCTCTTGAGTCGTGTTATGTTTGTGGTTGTGTTATTCTTTTTAGGGCATGTGCGAGTTAACTCATTCTACCCCAACAACGAAATGCCCACATTTTGCCGTTGTCCTCTGAAGACTGCTTTGCAGTGCAGGACAAAGATCGACCATGATAGTTCAAGGGTGATGCCAGAATAGCTTAGCGCCCATCTGGCATCACCCTTGAACTATCATGGTCGATCCTTATCTTGTTGGGGTGTGTCTGGGGTAGAATGAGTTAATCATAAGAAAGATCCGGTGTTCAGTTGAGTTATTTTGAGTTATTTTTAATGAATATTAATGAGTTTTGGTTATGTTTTCTTTTCTGATTGGTTGAGTTGTGTAGCTTGCCGGATTGTTATGGAAATATGTACTAGTATAAAAGATCGTGTTAGGGAAATATGTGTGTGCATTGTATGGGATACGCTGTGTATCAGAATTGTGGATGCATTGTAGAGAGACAGTGTAGTACCAAAGTGTGGATGCATTTCCGGATGCATTGTGCTGAGACTGCATCGTGAGAATAAAGTACTGTTGGAACTGCTACTCCAGTAGTGGTCTACAACCTTGTGCCACGTGTGACGAGTTGCAGCTGAGTGAAGTTTCTTTACAAGAACCCTACGTGCGTGCGTCTGGTGTGATTGCATCATACTACGACTATGACTACCGCTTAACAAGCCCCTAAGGTCCAAAATCTCAGGCCAGAATCCATGCGTTCGGAGTTGTGAACAGTGGATCCCTGTGGTGTACCCCCAAAGCACGTGCAGATATTTTCAGTGAAAATATCTTTGGCCTTGCGGTAGAAATGCTAATCGTTCGTTAACCCGTTCGCTGCCAGTCAGCACGAATTGCGCGTCTGAAACCGCCACTGCGCATTGACCGACATTCGCGTGAAGAGCACATATGTCATCGGGGACCAAAATTAGGCATACAGAACACAGGACTAACAAGAGACGTAAAAGCACTACCCATCTGCAAGAGGCATAAACTCTCAAGAGCTCCCGCAGTCGCGGGAGCTCATGAGAGTTTATATCTCTTGCAGATGGGTAGCATCCGACTTGCCCCCACAATTAAGGAGTTAACAGTCGCTCATCTACTAGGCCTACATGGCAGAACCAGTATTTTTCTCCCTTCGCATTGTCGTCAGAGTAAATATTTTACTTTTAAATATATTGCACCCGCCTGAAGCGTTCAGAAAACGCAAACATGACGTCTTTGGCGCATGCTTGTTAATCGAAGAAGATGCTAAGCAACACGCTCTGAAAGGACGAGCACAATGAGTTTACTTTTTTCCCAAAGTAAACAAAGGGCAATGAGCTCAAAATCTTTTAAAAGAATATCCTTCCAACCATACGTCTATTACTATAAGTGTGCAACACCTATCGAAAAAGTCGACGCCTAGTGACCCGGGCGACGCGCGTTTAAACAGGTATTTTTCCCCAACGGGTGTCGAGAGCACACTGGTAAAAAGTACCGCACGAGCCAGATACACAGCAATCTTTTACGTAATAAAATGTCCGTCTTGGACGTATTAGCATGTAAACGTCATGTAATGTTCTTAGCGTGCAATGTTGAAAGAATACTTTTGTTGTGCAGTGCACGATTTTGCGTGGTGTGTGTGTGTATGTGTGTAGAGTAGACTGAAGGGGGGGGGGGGGGAGGGGGGGAGGGAGGAAGTGGGGGGAGCAAATGGCTGCATGAGATGACAAAAGAAAATGTACGATTTTGTCTTTTTTTATGTACCTGCACAGATGTAACGAAGCAAACAAAAAATCCTGCTGAACACCGGTCGCATTATTATCGTTACCGGAAACCAAGCAGCATAAAATGACCGCATTTGTCGCCATGTTGCATACAATCTGATTACATCACTTCGCCTAAACCAATGACTGACCTAGTGTTGGGGATTTCTACGCAACCTTCCCATTATGCTGGCCTAATTTTGTTCTTTCAATTCTGCACACTTGTTTTTTTTTTTGTTTTTTTTTACGTCACTACGGAACCTTCAAGCTAGGGCGATCGAGCATTACGCTTCGACTAAAGTTACAGCATGTTACTTACTACATGTGCGGCCGACGTGTTGCGCTCTTATAGTAATAGACTTATGTTCCAAACGATAAGTAGCGCATTTTCCTTCTTAAAGCGACGTACACCATATGCAGTATAGGTTATTAGTTCACAATCTAGAGCAAAAAGGTTACTGAGCAAAAAAGGTTACTGCTAATGCTAACACGCAGAGAAGAACTCAAGGAAGAAAGAAACTCGCTTAGAAAAGATAGGTACAACACAAAGTATTAACTCATTCAGCCCGATGGCCGTATTTCCCAAATTTTGGAGGCGTCATCTAATGACTATGCACAAGTTGCAGGAGATGGATCGACCATGATAATTTAAGGGCAGTGCCAGATTAGCTTGGCGCCGACAGGCGCCAAGCTAATCTGGCACTAATCTTGAATTATCATGGTCGACCCATCTCCTGCCGTAGTGCGTCAGGGCTGAATAGGTTAATATTCCAGGTTCAAACCCTTTTAAAAATAGACATAAGAACACAATACTATTTGCAACTCTACTTTTCATGCAAGTTGCATGTTCCCTTCAGTTCACGAAAAGATAAGTTGCAAATTGTGTGTACACTAGTTTGAATGTCTATTTTGAAAAAGAGTTAATACCCTTTTTCAAAATAGACATGCAAACAAGTGTACACACAATTTGCAACTTATTTTGTTAAAACCTTTTTGCAAAATAGACGTACAAACAAGTACATAATTTGCAACTTTTTAAAAACCCGAAATATTAATAAATCGTGCTGTAACTGTCTTTTCTAACCATGTTCCTTTCTTCGTTCGAGTCTTCACAGATCGATATTGGCACGATATCGATAAGGATTCTGTTTCCTTTTCTCTAATGTATGGTGTCTGCCGACCAGTTTCAACATTTTACAGACTTTATGTCGGGACACAATATGCATGTCGTTCATCTGTCTTCCAACCCACCGACCCTAATGGGTCTTCTCTTTTTGAACACTGAAGGTATGATTTTTAACGAATGCACTTGATGATTAAAATACAATTACGCATAAATCTGGAGACACATTTCAGCACGAATTGTGCTTTTTATGCCTTGTCAACACACCTTATAAACTTTAACAGTAGTTTGGACATGCAGAAAAAGCACACGCGTAATCGCACTTCTTTATTCTGCGCTGCCGTTACCGTGTCAGTCTATTTTTTAGCTGTTTCTCGTACTGATAGCGAATTTCTAAAACGAAATGAAGTCATTGTCAGCTTAATTGATATAAAGACGACGTGTGCTGAACTGGATTGCCCTGTGTCTAAATTAACGAAAGCTAGACCTCTATGTAGCGGTTCGTAACCATCTGTTACAGAAGTGTATCTTTGAACAGTTACAGCGGTAGTGGGCCTTTACACGCGTGTTGTGCACACGAAGGCGGACAGGCACCGTAATCCGAGTCTGCACGAGATTTTGACTCGGCAGAATGAGAGAAAACCCCGACCATTCTGGTGCACCATTCTGGAAGACCTCTGGTGGGTGGGGCGGAGCGCTTATGGGCCTGTCCGAGCGTAAAGATCCCATCTTGACCAAACTGAACGATTTCTATTGATCGGCTGTACTGCGCGGCCGTTCTTTACAATTAGTAACCGGGTTGTTGGCTTCGATCAGTAAAACGCGTTTTGATCCGGTGAAATGTCGCAATTATTTAACCCTTCGGCTGTCGGTAGCAGCGGTTTTTGTTGCGATGATCAAAACAGGAATCATCGCGACACAAACCGCTATCGCACAACCATGTTTCTGAAAACGTGTTTAGTAAATTCAACACGTAGGGCATCCGACTGACAAAGGAACACGAATATACATTAGAGCTCAAGAAAGGCATGAAACCCCGTGAGCCCCTACGTCTTTCAGCTCCCCGCAGCAAGAGACCTAGACACCTCACAGCAAGAAGAATAAAACATCATGAACCCCCGCACCCGCGCGTGCGGGGGTTCATGATGTTTTATTCTTCTTGCTGTGAGGTGTCTAGGCCTCGCTTTATCTCGACATTGAAAGGGTTATACATATTCCAGTGTTTCAGGTGCCTCAATAGGTCTCTTGGGCTGTGGGGAGCTGAAAGTGGATGAATATTTATTTTTGAAGACCGTCATGTTAACCCTGTTACTGTCACTGAACGCAAAATATATGATCTTTTTTGTGTGGAGACCTCGGATAGTCCAAAGCAAAGGATCTCCCGTTACAGGAAAATGGATACAAAGCGGTTTCAGCAGGAGGCATAGGTCCTCGTGAGCCTCCGCAACTGCGGGACACAGGAGGATCTAGACTTCTTGCTGGTGTTAAGTGTTTCTCGGCCGTGAACGGGTTAACTCATTCTACCCCAGCCACACCATAGTAAGATAAGGGTCGACCATGATAGTTCAAGGGTGATGCCAGAATAGCTTGGCGCCCATGGGCGCCAAGCTATTCTGGCATCACCCTTGAACTATCATGGTCGCTCTGTGTCCTGCGTTGCAATGCAGTCTTTGTAAAATTTGGGGATTTCGGTGTTTGGGTAGAATGAGTTAAGTAACATCTGAAAAAGTGACTCATCAGCTGTAAAGTGATGGCAACTCTATTTTTCTCTACTTTTAGCTCGCTGACGAGTTATGAGTAAATAATGCAGAATCAGTTCAGAGAAAGGAGACACCGCGCCCGTTGAAAGCAGTGGACGTGCTGTACTGGAACAGTCTGGCTTGATAGAGGCGAACTGAGCCGGCGGTTTGTGCCATTATTGTAACAGTGTTAGAGGTCTCGCTGGAGATGTAAAGGAAGTCCTCTCACCCTCACCCCACCCCACCCCTAACCTTGGCAGCACTACATAGATATAACTTCTCATCAGAACCTATGCCTCTGTTGCAGATGGAGGCCCTAAATCCATTAACTCTGAGAAACGATCAAAATTCCCGAAACCTCAATAGCTGAGCTGCACACCATGTGAATGTTCTGTGTTCGTCTTGTACTGTGTTTGTCTTCAGAGTGAATGCACGTGTTTCACGTGAGCGTGCGTGTTGGGTTGAATTCGTGGCGCTTAGAACCGATTCACAGAATGAAGCGCGTATGTAATGACCGGCATTATATCATCATCATCATCATCATTACGTTACTGCACTTTCTCAACTGTTTCTGATTCAGGAGTAATTTCATTTCTGACCACAATGGCGCCCCCAACAACTCTTCTGCTGGCCGCCGCAACTGTCTTGCTGGTGTTCCCGGTAGCTCATGGAGCCACGAAGAGTGCCTACTATACGCTACTGACCGATCTGCTGACCAACTACAAGCGGCAGGTCCGGCCGGTCGACGATGATACTGGCGCTACTGAAGTTTATCTCACATTTCAACTTCTCTCCGTTCAGGACGTAAGACATTTTTTTATAGTACAGGAGCGGATCTGCCCCCCCCCCCCACTTAATTGTTAAAAATGCTATAACAAAATCCGCACCCCCTTGCCCCCCCCCCTTTCCCCCGTTGTTTGATATTTTGGCGAGTGACGGGAGTATTGACACACACTGACTCGCCTCGTTCCTGAGCCCCCCCCTCCCGTTGAATGATTTTTCGGCCACTGGAAGAAGAAGCTCTAGCCTAGGTGTCAGGTTGAAGGTCCCAAACAAAAAGCTGGGTACCTCCCCCCTCCCGCCACCTGCAGGTAACTGATCCGCCCCTGTAGAAACAAGCAAACTATTAACAAGTAAATACACTAGTATATATTAGAAGTAACGTTCTTTGATTTTGAATGCTATATGAATAGATCTTAAATTTTGCCCGACACCCCTTGACGCAAAAATAAATTACTCGCGCTCATTTCGACCGATGAAATGCGAGCACGAGTAATTTATTTTGCGTCACGGGAGATAATACGATAGGTTATACTTATAGTTAACGTTATTTATACGACTTTTAATGCTGAAAAGAGAGTGCTGGACGCCACCCATCACACTTCAGGAAAAGCTGTATGGCTGGAGGGCGGAACTTCTCTCAATTTCATCTAGGCTACTGGTCTGCGGATATACAGTTGACGGCAGAAAAGAAGAACGACTTTTAAACGTGTATTTACCTGGAATCGACATATTTTCCCTTCAGTGATCTTCAAAACGGTGCGTTGCCACATGCTTTGCACGTGACTGAGTTGTTGCTAACTTACTCTCCGCCACAGTACTGATCGTTTCGTGGAATTGCAAGGAAAGGGTCAGCCTTACATGCAGCCACGGGTGTACAGCATACAGGGGCTGTTGCGCAGTTAGGGTAATCCGCGGATATCCCCAATAGCAGAACATCTTCGGGCCCACGACAGCCGCAGTGGGCCCGCGCACAGCCATGCGCGGACCCACTGCGGCCGTCATGGGCCAGAGGAGCTTGGCTTACTGGGATCGTGCAAGTTGCGAATGGGAGTCGTGCAAGTTGCGGCCACCTTCCTTTCCGAAAACGTTGATTCGTCAGTTGTGGTGTATCTTGTCTTCTTGTCCTAGGTGAACGAGCGAGACCAGACTCTGATTACCAACGCTCAGCTGGAGGTGGACTGGTATGACCAGTACCTAGACTGGGATGCAGACCTCTACGAAAATATCACCTCCCTTCTCCTGCCGCAGAAATCGCTCTGGCTGCCTGATATCGTTTTAGGGAACACAGTGTCTTCGCAGAAGGAGCTTGGTTACGATACGTTGCAGGTTTGTTTGCTTGGCTTGCTGATATGTGTGTACTGTTTTCGAATAGAAAACACGCACGCACACACACACACACACACACACACACACACACACACACACACACACACACACACACACGCACGCGCACGCGCACGCACGCACACACACACACACACACACACACACACATACACACACACACTCCACACACATAAACGCGTATATTTATTATTCAATGTTTTAGAATAAGCTGTGTCTGAGTGATCTCTCTGTGTGAATGACTCTGACGCCAAAGCACATTCCCATGTTTTAAAGCTGTACAACAAAAGACTTGGCAATAAATGAACTTCATCTGAACCACTTCACTGCCAATGGACACAAAAATTATGTCTCTGAAAGCAGGGCAAATTTCAGCACCTAATTATCCCGCCAATAAATAAAAAAAAAACAGGAATGGGAGCGGATAGGGGCAATCGAGAGACAAAGAACATCATGGGTTACATTGTGTCTTAGGGGGAGTTCTGATTATCACGCATGTCGTGATTAACCTCTTCAATGCCAGGAATATGAGAACACATCCAACTACCACTACAGGGGGTGGGGGTGGCGTCGTAAAATTGCATGTCACTTGCTGACAACACTTCTCATCCATGCTCCTTGGTCGGCTGGGCCAGTTTAGGGTTAAATTAACCCATTTAGCCCCGACGCACTACACCAGGAGATGGATCGACCATGATAATTCAAGGGTAGTGCCAGTTTAGCTTGGCGCCTGATGGTCAATCCATCTCATGCAACTGGCACCTAGTCGTTAGGGGCCACCTCCAAAATTTTGCAAATGCGGCCTTGGCGTGAAATGGGTGAACACAGATTTCAGAAACGACCCTTGGAGGGAAAGGGGTAAGATTCGAAGACATTAGAACAAAGCGGTTCGGATTCTTTTTTTACGCAGTTTGATAAATAAAACAAGATGAGGATTTAACCCTTTCAGCGCCAACACCCTACACAGGAAATTGATTGACCATGATAATTCAAGGGTAGTGTCAGATTAGCTTGGCGCCTTCAGGCGCCAAGCTAATCTGGCACTACCCTTGAATTACCATGGCGGTCAATCCACCTCCTGCAAGTGGTACATAGTCGTTAAGTAACACTCCCCAAATTCGGGAAACGCGCCATGGCGCTAAAAGGGTTAAACCCAAAGTCTACCGTATTGTTTGAGCTCACATGCGTTTTTCTTTCATGAACATTTAGAGTTGTTCCTATTTATAACCTTATCCTCTGATCCTTCTCTCTCCACCCTAACCCATCCTACCCTCTGATCCACACACTAGCACACACAAACACAGACACACACAGAACGCGCCGCTTCGCGCCAGTTGTTCGTTCTGTGGGCTGGCGTAGCCACAGCCAAGCTGGAGAAGAACAATAGCACGAGCAGCGAAACGACGTCACTATAAACCACGTCATGGTATCGCTATTCCCTTAACGCCTTGTGCACAGTAACGAAATTGATGTTTTACGTCACTCATGGTGGAAAGGATCAAACTTGGTAATTTTTCGCTGACTTTCATACCATAGAACTTTCAGTTTAGAATGTGACCCAGTCGTACCCGAGAACCGGGACAAACAGCAGGATTATGTAAATACTGTTTATAAAAAATCATTCGAGTATTAATACATGTATGACGATTGCTTTTTCTTTCAAAAATTCAAATATTTTAAACTGTTTTGAAAAATAATTCCAAAATTAAGGATCACTCTAAAAGTTGAAGAGATACAATGCTGGCTATCGAACCCATTTAGTGTCTCCCTTTAATTTAGCTTTATGAAAAATAGCTAGATGGAATAATAAAACCGCCTTCACTAAGCCGTGGGTTAACCGATTTTCTTGAAACGATCACTTTCTCGTCAATATGTAGTTAAAAATCTTAAAATACTACCTGTGGAAAATTCTTGTGCGGAAAACATCCTAACATTTCAAGTTTTTCCGTCCACAAACGCCGGCCCTAGTCGATGTCACACAGACACGCACACACGCACGCACGCACGCACGCACACACACACATACACACACAGACACACACACACACACACACACTGCGTTAGGCGCGAAAAAGATGTTCTCCAGCAAGTTTTGCGTACCCAGGCGCTGGTCAGCTAACTCGAGGAGGTTTCAAGTTTTCGTTAGTTGGTACCGTCAACCTGAAACAAAAGACCTCCCCGACGCTAGACCGTTTTCCAGTGGCCGAAAATTCAAACAACGGGGAGGTGGGGGCGGGGGGGGGGGGGGCGGGCGCGGGGGGGGGGGGGGCGAGGGGGGGGGGGCTGGGAGGAGGGGGCGGGTCAAAACTCTCGCCACTCGCCAAAAAAAAAAAAAAATAAGTGGGTAGGGAGGAGGGAGGGGGGAGGGGGGGGGGAGGAAGGGTGTTTCCAAACACTTTTAAAAAGGTATTTGTTATAGCATTTTAAAGAATTTTGGGTCGGGGGTCAGGGGGTGGCTGGGTGCCATGGAACCCCCCCCCCCACCCCACCCCCACCCCCACCCCCCTCCGCCCCCGATCCGCCCCTGCGTACCTGGACGTGACGTCATTTTTAATCTTGTTACTTTCTTGCCAGAATTGGGGGCCCGGCCATGACGTCATGTGCATGCTATGGAACGCATTCCGAACAGCCCTATTTCAAAGTCTACCGTATTTGCAGTTCGGTAGACAATGAATGAGCAATGCATTTGAAAACATTAAAATAAAATGTCTAAATATGCATCTTTTATGTGCGATTTTAGCTGAGACTGGACAATACGGGATCAATGGTGTGGACACCCAGTGGAGTGTTTGAGACTTCTTGTGACATCGACATCACGTACTATCCGTTTGATACACAGGTGAGGAGGGTAGATTTGTGTTAACTGTAGTTTGTTCGTGATGTTGTTCGCAACTCTTTTTTTTTTTTCAAAATTAAAATGTCCATATCCAACTACAGAGGAATCACCTTGCTGTCAGTACCAGGAAAGGTCTTCAACAGGATCATCCTAGAGAGAATGAAGAGCTCCGTTGACCCCCAGCTGAGAGACCAGCAAGCAGGATTCAGGAAGAACCGATCATGTACAGACCAGATCGCCACTCTCCGCATCATCGTGGAACAGTCTCTGGAGTGGAGCTCCCCGCTGTACGTCAACTTTGTGGATTATGAGAAAGCATTTGACAGCGTGGACCGAGAGACTCTGTGGAAACTCCTACGACACTACGGTGTACCCACAAAGCTCGTCCGCCTGATCAAGAGCAGCTATGATGGCATGACATGTCGCGTGATCCACGAAGGGCAGTTCACCAGGGAGCTCCAGGTCAGAACTGGTGTCAGGCAGGGGTGTCTGCTGTCTCCGTTCCTCTTCCTACTGGCCATAGACTGGGTCATGAAGATGACCACAGAGCACAGACGAAGTGGAATACAGTGGACACTGTGGACACAGCTTGACGACCTCGATTTTGCAGACGACTTGGCATTACTGTCCCACACTCGTCAACAAATGCAGGACAAGACCACGAGGCTTGCTGACATCTCGTCCCAAGTGGGCTTCACCATTCACAAACAGAAAACAAAGACAATGAGGCTGAACACAACCAGGGAAGAACCAATCTTGCTTGCTGGCACCCCGTTGGAGGAGGTGGAGTCCTTCACCTATCTCGGGAGCATCATAGACAAAAAAGGCGGCACTGATGCAGATGTCAGAGCACGAATCGGTAAAGCCAGAGCAGCCTTTCTCCAGTTAAAAAAAGTGTGGAGTTCCAGAGAGCTGTCACAACACACCAAAGTCCGGATTTTCAACTCCAATGTAAAAGCAGTTTTCCTATATGGAGCAGAGACTTGGAGACTGACAAAAACCACAGTCAACAGAGTACAGACCTTCATGAACAGTTGCCTTAGAAGAATTTTGAAAATCCACTGGCCAGAGAAGATCAGCAACGTCAGACTCTGGGACAGAACAGAGCAGATAACAGCAGAGAATGAAATTGGGCGAAGAAGATGGGGATGGATCGGTCACAGCCTGAGAAAGCCAGCTTCCAGTATCACTAGGCAGGCATTGTCATGGAACCCCCAGGGAAAGAGGAAAAGAGGTAGGCCGAGAAACTCCTGGCGTCGAGACCTCCAAGCAGACATCAAGAGACTGGGAACCACCTGGAGTAGAATCGAAGGAGAAGCACAGGACAGGAGTTGCTGGAGGTCTCTCGTCGACGGCCTATACCCGGGTAGGGGTGACAGGCGTAAGTAAGTAAGTAAAATGTCCATAGAGAAATAACCCATTCTGTTGCCGGGAAAATGTAAACATGACACAACTGCAAAAAGGTGTAGATCCTCATGAGCTCCCGCAGTTGCGGGGGCACATGATAATTTTTCCTCTTGCTAACACAACTGTGTGTTAATATCCACGAATACACCAACAGTAAATCGTGTTTTGCAGGTATGTTCCATAGTGTTTCAAACGGCCGTGTCCCTACAGAGAGAAATCCGCATCTACATTGACAAGGAGAACCCCGTAGACACGAGTGAGTACTCCACCAACGGACTCTGGGCTCTTCTCAACGCGTCTGCACAGAACAGTGACGCTGAGGACTCAAGGACTAAGATAGAATTTAAGGTGGGTCTCTTTGGTATTAACCCTTTTAGCGCCAACACCCTACAGCAGGAGACTGATTGACCATGATAACCTAATCGTACTCGACAGCCGAGACTTTGGGATGAAATCCTCATCTTGTTTTTTTTTTTTTTTTTTTTTTTTTCTTTTGAATTGCGTTTAGTTCTTTTGGGGTTACTTCCACTTACGTCTTGGTGGAGACGAAGACTATTGACTTATTTTCCAAGTCCTAGGGCTCACGTAGGCCGCAGTGGCCATCGTGGCAAATAGGACGTTATGCTACTGGGGGCAGAGTGGATTTTACTCTTTGTTTCTGGAACTGTATTCTGTTTTCTCGCGGTCCATTTGCCTGACAAATAACAGACACATTTCACAACACTCAATTCCTCGCGAGACAATGTGTGTCACTTGCGCAGCACCTAAGCACCCTGCTAGGAAATGCTTATCAAACACAAATTAGCACACACAAACAGAACATGTACAAATAACCAAAAGGTTATCATCGTGGCCACACAATTACGCTCGTTGTGACAATATGCGTAACAGTGGAACGAATGGGATCTAAAATTTGAGAATATGTTTATCCTTCGCAAATATCTGAGGTTTGTACATTGTGCCTGGTCAATATGCATGCCGACTCAATAGTCTGTGTATGACAGGCCAACGTTAATGCGTTCTACGCTTACTTGGAGAGCACTGAATGCCGACATTGATTGTAATCCACTCACAAGTCTCGACAAACTGCCACAAAACAATTAACCCGTCCCCTGCCTTAGAACAATGGAACACCACTTAGCTGCAAGAGGCATAGATCCTCATGAGACCCCGCAGTTGCTGACACCACTTTGTGTCCATGTCCCTCGGAAGGCTGGGGCTCTTTGGCGCTGAATTAGCTCATATCATACTGAAGCTAAAACTGAGCTTCAAATGTGTACACTGCCATATGCAAGCTACATTACAGTACTTACAGATAAGGATATAGACCAATGGCTCAGTTTTGTTCAAGGGTGGTGCCAGAATAGCTTGGCGCCTAGAGGCGCCAAGCTATTCTGGCACCACCCTTGAACTATTTTAGTCACACTCTATTTCACACACTGGTGTATTCCGAATGATAAGGGTTAACAAAGATTTCAGAAGAAAACAAAAAATGTGCGTCCACTGGCAGCGAAGGGTTTAAGAGCGTCATATACAGTTCTAAGGTGATGCGGAATTAGCTGGGCGCTTCTATGTGCTAGTTTATTCTGGCACCACCCTTGAATTATCATGGTCATTAAATGCTCTGACCGTAATCTAGTAAGACTTAACCCTTTCAGCGCCAACACCCTACAGCAGGAGATGATTGACCATGATAATTCAAGGGTAGGGCCAGATTAGCTTGGCGCCTTCAGGCGCCAAGCTAATCTGGCACTACCCTTGAATTGTCAATCCACCTCCTGCAAATGGTACATAGTCGTTAAGTAAACTTCCAAAATTCGTGAAATGCGCCCATGGCACTAAAAGGGTTAAGAGGACGACTGCAAAAATATGGCAATTTTGAACATACGACCCAATGTTAATTTAGATTCAGACAGGTACTTACGCAAGGTCATGTTGCAAGCTTTTAAGGTTGTAGTTCACGTCCCAATCTGTAAGCTTGAAACAAAGATGACAAAAACTACAAATTATGTATAGCGTAATTGTTGTAGACGGTGTTGTAGACCTTACGGCCACAGCAGACAAATGCGCTTATCAAAGTATTAGTTGCACTATCTATATTCGCTGGTTGTCCGCTCACTCGATTCGCTACCGATGATAAGCGGTAGCGAATCGAGGGAGCCAACCAGTGTGCAATCTATGATGGTGGAATAGAAGAAACTGTTGCTGTGGTGTAGGACTGCAAATTAGGGCCTGTGAGAAAAATAGTGTCATCTTAAATTGAAGGTTCTCGGCCAAATTCTCAATTTGGGCTAGCAAGCTGGTTTGCTACATTATTAAGTATGTCGTTCACGTAGTGAGTTTGTCGTTGAAAGGGACCTGCTCCAGGCATTAAAGTACCATTACGCGTAAATTTAGAGACATTATGCCTTGTCGACACACCTAATGAACCTTAACAGCAGTTGGGAGACGCAGCAAAAGCACTCGTAGTACTCGCATAATCGCACATATTTATTTTGCGCAGCCGTTAGCCTGTCAATCTATGTTTAACTGTTTCTCGTACTGATAGCGTTGTATTTATAGAACGAAATGGAGTCAATCGTTAGTTTAGGCCTACTTGACATAAAGACGGCATGTGCTGAACTGTGTCTAGACCTGTGCGTAGCGGTTTCGTAACCGTCTATTACAAAAGTGTATCTTTGAACAATTACCGGGCGGTAGTGGGCCTTTAAAATTTAATAGTTCGTAATATCTTCTTTATGAGCGTTCCGGCTTAATTCCATATAATAATGCTGCGCCCACGGGAAATGCCAAAGGTGCGAGGTTCGATACCGGGTTCCGGCGTTGGACTTTTCTCCTCTGGTACTGAAGTGTCACCGTTAATTCGGGCGGACTGTCGGGGGTTCTTTCTCCGGGTACTCCGGTTCTTCCACCCCCCCCCCCCACCCCCCACACTTTGGTACCGGTCTCAGGCCACTTTACAAATTTCAAATACAAGCGATCAAAAATCTCTGTAACTTCAGTAGCTGAACTGGCCCTTCGTCTGTCTTGTACTGTGTTTGTACTGTGTTTGTCTTAAATGGCGTAAATCCGTGTCTGTTTCGTGAGTGTGTGTGTTGGGTTTCAGGCGCGGCGCTTTGAGTCGATTTCCCCAAAATTGAGAAAAAGCGCCTATATAATAACGGTATTATTATTATTATTATTTATAACTTATCAAGTTTGACTGCCGTCAGATTTTCTGCTCTTATCTCAGCTTTGTACTTGACCCAGTAGCAAAACGACTTCGGGCCTACGGCGGTCGCAGTGTGCCCGCGCACAGCCGTATACACGGGCCCACTGTGGCCGTCGTGGGCCCGAGGACCTTTGCTTACTGGGTAGAGGAGTTCCTTCGCTGTGCGCAAGGGGCAGTAGACCACGGCGTCTGTTGCGTGTGCCGAACAACACTGACAACCTTTGTATCGGCGAAATTTAGCAATGCCGGCAAGCCCGCCATGGAGCAAATCGCTTTAGTGCAACATAACCAGTTCAAAAAGGCCATCGGGCCGACGTCGGCCGCCGTTGGCCCGCGCACGGCGGTGCGCGGGCCAACGGCGGCCTACGCCGGCCCGATGGCATTTTGCGCATTGGGAGTTGCCGGCTTCACTGAGAGCGCATATTCCATTAGACTGATAATCCCTGAGTGGTGTGTCAGTTGTGAACACGTGAGTGACACGCGCGCGGCATTGTGCGGCATGCCGTTGGCTGCAACAAGCTGCCATAATGACTCCCACCGCGAAGCCCTAGCAATTCCCTTGCAATCATGTCGCATGCTAAACACCAACTTGTGTAAAGGTCTTAACTGACAATACAGTACTAGTGATTCCTTTGCAGATTCAGCTTCAAAGACGTCGAACCTTCTACGTGCTGAACATCATCCTACCCGTCCTCTTCCTGTCCTTTACGTCATCCCTGACCTTTGCCCTCCCGGCGGACGCAAGCGAGAAGATGAGCCTGTCCATCACCATTCTGCTGGCCTACGCTGTCTATCTTACGCTCGTTACCGGTGCTATGCCGTCCACGTCGGTGCAGGTACGTGGCACATCAATTGTATTAGTAGAACATTTCGGTAGAATAAAAATCAAAAATTATCCCCAACACCCTACAGCGGGAGATTGATTGACCATGATAACTCAAGGGTAGTGCCAGATTAGCTTGGCGCCTTCAGGCGCCAAGCTAAGCTAATCAGGCACTACCCTTAAATTATTATGGTCAATCCACCTCCTGCAACAGGTACATAGTCGTTAAGTAACACTTCCAAAATTTTGGAAATGCACCCGCGGGGCTAAAAGGGTTTACGTAGACAAGATTGTGAGGCAAGAAAACAAAGAAACAGTCTTGAACAGAGCAAATAATATTATTACGAGATGTAACTAGCTGAACTGTCGTAATCAGAAACGAGTGCTGTCGAAATAATCATTGTCCAACAGCAGTTCGGTGTTCGTCTTGAGAATACATACACCATTATCAACAAAGAAACACACTTTGGAGGAACGCGGACAAAACACTGAGAAGAGTGGGCGCTTTTGAATAAGAGTCAAACAACACCGTTTCCTCTGTGTTATTCCTACGTGTGCATATCCCTTTGGCTGTCGGTAGCGTTTTTGTCGCTATGATTGCAGGAATCATCGCGACAGAAACCTCTAATGACACCCGAAGGATTAAGATTTCGTACTTTAGTGATTATTTTGTCAGTCATCGTTTGGGTCTAAATGTGTGTGTGTTGCATGGCTTACAGATATCAGTGCTGACAGTGTACCTGGTGATTCTTCTCGCTATGACGGCTGCAAGCGTCATTTTGTCTGTGTGGATCCTCACCTACCATCACAGGCCGGAAGACAGACCCGTGATAGGACGCCTCGCAAAAATCACCATCGCCCTCAGGAAAATCTTGTGTATGCACGCAGATGACGCAGAGAGTAATGTCGTCACAAATGATGACGTTGTAATGGAAGACATCACTTCGCAGTATAATGGACTGTCCCACGGAAAACCAAAACCAAATTCGGTATCTCCTGCAAGCGGTGGAACTCAAAGTTTAGGCGGTCCGAAATCGCGCGACACAAAAACGACCATGCAGTCCAGATTTCCAGTCGTGTCGGGCCGCGTAGTGGCTGAAACATTTGACAAGTTTATTTTTATACTATTTTTAAGCATCAGTCTTACGGCCACTGTTGCGTGTCTTATGGCACTCGGTATAGGCGCCATAAAGCAAATGGAAAGTACTCGTCTTACAAGCAACTAATCAGTAGAAATTTGCTTCGGTCGGTTATGACAAATGTCAGATTACAACGCTTTATAGGTCCCCACCATACTGTTGGGCAACTTATTAAAGAAAAAAGTCATGATTGCAAATAAGCACAACTCTGTCAAAGTTTCAGACTTTGTCGTGGAATTTTAGGACCAAGCTGTAGACGTTTACGGTCTTGTCCAAAACTTCTAAGACAAAATCATACAATCTGATGGAATTGTTTTTAAAGCCGTGACCATTTATTTTTTTCAGAGTGGCGTAAGCATAGACAGCACTCTGAACATCTCCAAGAGGCATAGATCCTCATGAGCCCGAGGGTTCATGAGGATCTATGTCTCTTGTAGATGTATGGAGTGTTCTTTTACACACCTTCTTTGCCGCCTTCTTCTTTGCTGCCTTGCTAGAGAAAATAGTTTTGTCGCAGTTATTCGACCATATCAAAAGTAATGACCCCTGGCACGTTTTTCAATCCGCCTGCCGCTCCGGTCACAGCACGGAGACGGCGTTACTTCGTGTCGTGAACGACGTGCTCACCGCCAGTGATGAAGATAATGTTTTGGTTTTTTTTTTCTAGCCCTTCTTTATTTGAGCGCTGCTTTTGACTTGATAGATCACCAGAGTCTCATTCAACGTTTAGACTCTGTTTTTGGCATCAAGAGTACCGCTTTACACTGGAAGAAAGCAAGCAGTGTCTGTATTGGGAGTAGAGTCCGATCTCACTGAGCTTGTGTAGGGTGTTCCCCAAGGCTCCGTTTTGGGGCCGATCCCTTTTCACATTGTATACCCAGCCTTTATCTAGTGTTATCAAATATCACTCTGTTTCTCACCATTTGTATGCTGATGACACAGAGCTGTATGCCAGTGCCCAACGAAAACATTTTAGTCAGATGATCCAGTCTTTAGAGTCCTGTGTCACAGACGTTCAGAATTGGACCACACAGAAAAAATTGCAAATGAATAGTGACAAAACTGAGGCCTTAAGATTTTTTTGTACAACCTCCACTGATCTCCCAGACTCGATCAGGGTTGGTCAGAACAGTATCCCCTTTTCCGAGTCGGCCCGTAATCTTGGTCTTATCCTTGACCATGAGAGAGCATGTCAACAAGGTTTGCCAATGTTCCCTCTTTGAATTGAGGAAGATCAGTTCAATTCGACGCCTTCTCACTACCAAAGCAACCAAAATGCGTGTTACCTCCCTTGTTCTTTCCGGCATTGATTTTTGTAATTCCCTTTTGGCTGGTGTTCCTCAGAATCTTCTTGATAAACTTCAAAGAGTTATGAACTGCTCTGCCCGACTAATTTACAGGGTACCGAAACATGAGCACATAACAGCCTTACTTGTTGACCTGCACTGGCTGCCTGTATCTCAACGAATTGTGTACAAGGTTTCTGTTATTTGTTACAATGCTATTACCGGTTCTGCTCCCCCATATTTGTCCGACCTGGTTCATATTTACACGCCTTCAAGATCCCTCCATTCAGAATCAGACACGCGTATTTTCAGAATTCCTAGACGAAAGAAGTCTAGCCAGGGCCAGCGTGCCTTTTCTTATTTCGGTCCAGTCACCTGGAACGACTTTCCAGCCCATGTCAGACATGCTCCAACTCTGTTTACTTTCAAATCACTGCTCAAGACCTATCTGTTTTCTTATGCTCATAGTTAGATGCATTTTCAGTGCGTTAGCAATCTTTGGCAGTAACTGTTCTTGTAACGGTGTGTGTGTATGTGTGAGTGTGAGCTTTTGATAAATGTCACTTTAGTTTTTGTAACATTTATTGTAGTGCTTTTTTTTCTTGTACTTTTTGTTCTGTGATTTTTTATCTTGTAAAGCGCTTAGAGCACCATTCATTTGGAGGTTAAGCGCTATATAAATGCACATTATTATTATTATTGTTATTATTATTATTATTATTATTATATTATTATTATTATTATTATTATTATTATTATACAATTTGAGAATATCACACGTGTGTCATACAGGCCTAGAGGTGACGACTGGGACTCTGGCGTCATGTATTGTGTTTTTACGTCAACGTGTAGAAACAATTGTCTGGCCAGAGACAGTATGAAAGAGAGATTTAACCCATTCAGCTCTGACGTACTACAGTAGGAGATGGGTCAACCATGATAATTCAAGGGTAGATCCAGATTAGCTTGGCGCCTGTTGGCGCCAAGCTAATCTGGTCAGTACTGCCCTTGAATTATCATGGTCGATCCATCTCCTGCAACTGGTGCATAGTCATGACGCCTCCAATATTTGAGAAAGACGGCCGTCGGGCTGAATGAGTTAAGACGGCTTGTGCTGAACTGTGTCTAAATGAACCATAACTAGACCCGTCTTTGTAATAGACACAGCGTGTCTTCGTGCGTACAGTAAGTGCGTAAATGGCATACCTCTCGTCATCCTTTGTACCGGGAAATGCAAACATTTTCCATCCTTTTCCTCTGGAATTGCAACATTTATGTGCAGCGCACCAGGCAGTTCTGTCTTTGTTTTTGGAAGTGTCCATTTTATGCAGCCAGCTTGCTTATTATTACAAGAGTGCTACTATGGGGTTGGTGCACCTGCATCATTTTGTATACTGTATATAACATGTAAAACTTTGAAAATGGAACTGCTGACTACGGCGGTTGAGGACGAAAGACAATAAGACAAAAAGAAACAAACATTGTCAACATAAAGACTTAATACAAGAACGTTATTATTCGGTTGTTTTCAGCGTGTATAGCTCTGTTTTTATCTGATGTACACCTGGATCATTTTGTATGCTGTGTAACATTAAAGAAGTACCCAACGGAGAAAGAAACATGCTTACAAAAGACGGGTACAACACAATTTATTAATATTTCGGGTAAATACCTTTGTCAAAATAGACAAACAAACAGAGAAATTAGCCGCTACTTATCTTCATTGGCAGAAGGAATGTGCAGCACATTCCTTCTGTGAACAAAGATAAGTAGCGACTGATCTCTCTGTTTGTTTGTTTGTCTGTTTTGACAGGGCGGATTTACCGGAAATCTTACTGAATTGTGTTGTAACCGTCTTTTCTAAGCTTGTTTCTTTCTCCGTTGGGCACTTCTTTTCTTTGCATTTTACATGATTGGCAGTCACCTTTTGGGTCTGAATAATTTTTTTGTTTGTTTGTTGTTGTTGTTTTTTTTTTTTTTTTTTTTTTGGGGGGGGGGGAGGGGGAGGGTGGTGGTGGTGTATCTCTCTTGATTTTGGATGTGTGTTGCTAAATGATCTTAAGTTTATTGAGCGTATCAGACTGGCTGGCGACATACATTCAATATTCTGTTCATTATTTTATTTTATTTTTTCCCCCTTTGTCACGGACTGTCGGAAAGATGGTGGTTTAAATGTTTGTGATGTGGGTGTAGGTTATAATATAATCTTGTCAACAGGGGGAATCTCCACTCACACTCTCATACTCTCATCATTGTAGCCCTCAATCAACCTCTCGTCCATCACATTTCTCTCACTCTGGAGAGGGACGTCTCGCATACGTTCCCCACTCACGCAGCCATACAACTGATTACTACGAACTTAGTTGCTGAAATGCTAACTATGTTATTTATTTACATATAAACAATCAAACATGTCAAACTTAACTAATGTCTAAAATATCTTATCTCGCTGTCAGTTCATCTTTGTTCTACCTAATGCTGTTATTTCACTGTCTAGTTCTGTGCACAGAAATGAACAAGTCACCTTACCTGGCCAGGTTTTCTATACACTACTTCAAGGTATGCGGTGGTTATCTCAGTGGTCCTCGGCGTCGGCGCTGCTTCCGTCGACCCGCTACCTGGTCCTCGACGGCGCTGCGTCCGTCGACCCGCTACCTGGTCCCCGTCGGCACTGCGTCTCAGTGTCGACCCTCTGGCCCCGGTGATCTGTTAATGTTCTCTTTCGGCACATTCACAATTGTCACTGCTGCATTTTTGCACCCATCACGTCTCACGCTTGGGCTAATCCGTTCACTGTAGTAGAAACGTCAAGTTCTTCTCCGCGGCTTTTCCTATACACTATAATAGTCCATATTGGAACCGGTTATTCCCGATCACTGACACAAGTTCAGTCACACTACTTTCCATCTCTGACCTCACGGTCTCTCTCTCTCTCTGGCTCTCTCAGTGCCAGTCTTTTCTCTCTCAGCCCATGTCTCCAAGTGTTCTTTGTCTTTTTCCTTAGCGCTTCGCTTTATATATCTAATCTACACAAGTCTCTCCACCTTCCTCATTCTGTATTCCTACGCGATGTCAGGACTAGTCACTCACATTTCAACATCCGTTCCAACTAACTTCAATACTATACAAAATATACTAACCATGCATTTCACATTCAATCCATGCATAAAGTTTGCCTAACACCCGTATCACAACATTAATATACTTATTCTGTGTACGAACTATCTCTTTTCCAAATTCTGGTTTCATCAGACACTACTGAGTAAGTGAGTTCTTTGATAGACTGCTCACGCGAAAAAGTTCTGACCCCATTTCCACTCTAAATAGGTGAGGGCCCTTTACTTCCGCACGTAGCACTTCCTCTCATCGGTAAAAATACATCACTACTGACCCACTTTCCCAGCCAATTTTCTTATTTCCACACGTATACCCTTCTGGTTTCCCACCAAGAAATCATGTGTACCGGCACGTAACCTACTTAGTCTGGTCGCCACTTCATGACTTACTCGCAGTCTGCGATATAAATTTCCCTCATTCAATAATTTCACTAGTACTTTAGTTCTTAACCTTCCACTTAATTCCGCATCATAATTTTGGCTCCCTTGACACCCTTCATTATCAGTGCTGGCACGTCCGGACATTCAGCAATGTACAACCAATCGGACGAAAGACAATAATAAGATAAGAAAACCATTGTCAACATGATAAGCATTTATTACAAGAGTGTTATTTTTTCAGTGTGTATAGCTTGTTTTTTTATCTGATGTACGCCTGGATCATTTTGGAAATGTTTGTAACTTTTTTTTTTTTGGTTACTATAAAGTACACTTTGCATATTGTGCATTGTTTCTAAAGTCACAGGAAGCATAAACCTTAGCTGAGTTGGTATACCTCGCCCTCTACCTAGGTTAAACACACCAGCGGTGCCACTGTTGCTATTTTCGCACCAGACCGGTCGCTCGGACCGGGCATGTGCACCAGAACTGCGCGCGCAGGTTGGCTTGTGCACTTGTAGTGTGGTCTCGTACGTTCAGGCAGAAGATTGTGATCGCAGTCGAAAAAAAAAGGTTCGTTTGCGGTTTTAACTTGTAGCCTTTTATCTCCCCGAACACGCTAGTTTTGTGTTGAGATGGCGGAGGCTTGAGTCATGCCCAACACCACTGAATCAAGTCTATTGTACATGTAGTGCGCTCATTTCTCGAACTTCAACTTTGACGGTGCTTTCTGCCGCAAATGACGCAGATGTCGCAAAAATCACCTCCATTGAGGATTTTAAAAAGCTATTTTTAAAAATCTGCAAAATCGCGTAATGTTTCGTGGTGCTAGCATAAGGATGGATGCATAATTGCTGGATTGCATATATGGGAAAGGGTTTATTCTTTATTCATGTTATTTTGCAGCAGTCAAACGAAGCTCACGTGATTCTTTCTCCGAGGTTGCCCATTACAGGTGCAGAAAGCACACGCTCTAAACCGATCGGGTGCACCATACCGGTCCGAGCGACCGGTCTGCTGCCAATATAGCAACATTGGCACCACTGGTGCATTTAACCTAGGCACTGGACGAGGTATACCAACTCGGCTAAACTTTATAGTCGCACTTGCTAGAACTCAGTATTATATTTCTCTCTCCATTTTATGAATAGAGGCACATAAGTCGCGATAACCCTTTACGTGCCCAACTTGGGCAAGAACTAGTTTTCCTCATCACAAAGTTGGCAGAAAACGGTTTGACTGCTCTTGATTGTTTGATTTGAAGTGTTTACAAACAATTACTGTGTTTTTATATGCATGCACCTTTGATGTGATTAATAAAGGCTGAAGTTTCAAGTGATTGATTTCCTATGTTGTCAGTTCATTAATTAATGTCAGTGTTCTGTTTTGTCATTTTAACTCATTCTACCCCAAGACCGGAATCCCCAAATGTTGAAGTCGTCTTCTGAAAACTGCGTTGCAGGGCAGGACACAGATCGACCATAATAGTTCAAGGGTGATGCCAGAATAGCTTGGCGGCCATAGGCGCCACTCTATTCTGGCATCAGCCTTGAACTATCATGGTCAATCTTTATTTTGCTCTGGTGTGTCTGGGGTAGAATAAGTTAAGTGTTAGTTTCTTCGTCTGGGTCTTTTTCTGTCTTTCATATTTTTCCACACTTTTTAACCTGCATCATACTGAGGCTAAAAGCTTCAAATTTGTACACTGCCATATATGAGGACATAGACCAATGACATTATTAGTTCAAGGGTGGTGCCACAATAGCTTGGCGCCTAGAGGGTTAATAAGGGTTAATATTCAAAATGCTCTGTTGCTGTTTGTCTCAAAGAATTCTCACATAAATGCCATGATAAACTGTTTTGCTTCAGAAGGACAAAACATAGCAATGTTTAAAAGATTTCCTCTGTAAAAATCATAATCGAAAGGTTACAGGCCAGTGTTCATTAAATTTTGCACCATATAATGTTAAGAATGTTAATGCATACATACACATTAAGTTGAAAAAAACAAAACAAAAAAAATGAATGTGAAAAAAAAAGTATTCCATGCACTTGACCTTATTATAGACGCCTAATGTTGTGAAACACCCATTTTGACTGTAATGCCAGTTTTTGTGTGAGAGAGACACCCACTTTATTGGTAGAAACCCATTTTTTGCATCTAGTGGCTCTGTTTCTAGAAAATGTCTATTTTATTTTAAGTTATAGAGCTTAGTTATAAGGTGCGTTCTAAACATTCGCATCAATTCCAGAGCCCTAGAATAAATAGAAATATGGGAACCCATTTTCACATGAAATGGTAGGTAACCCACTGTGAGGCTTTTGTGCGCCTGTGTGTGTGTGTGTGTGTGTGTGTGTGTGTGTGTGTGTGTGTGTGTGTGTGTGTGTGTGTGTGTGTGTGTGTGTGTGTGTTTGTGTGTGTGTAAACAAGAGAATGTCCGATATTGCTGTATGAACAAGCTTGAAACATAAAATAATAATAATAATAATAATAATAATAATAAATAATAATGAGTATTTATGTAGCGCTTAATCTTAATCAAAAGCTCTAAGCGCTTTACAATCTGTACACAAAAATAAAAATACAATGACATATGCACATAAACAAAACACAATACCCGAACACACCACCTTTTACAATAAACTATTGAGTACTTGTATAGCGCCTAACCTCGGATTAGAGCCCTAGGCACTTAATAAAAACTAATTGTACAACAATAACTAATTACAAAAATCAATTTACAAAAAGTATTAAAAAAAATGAAAATACAACGCACTCTTTAAACAATCTGTAAAGTCACCATTCAAAAATGCTACGCTTATGGACTCATACTCGCACTCACGCTCGCGCGGGCGCACACACAAACGCACACACTACTTCTAATAGCGATAGAGACGACTTCAGTCAACATGACAGGTCTGTCGGTGACAAAAGTCATTCGTAGCAGATGAAATGAGTCTTTAGGGCTCGCCTGAATGCCTCTCTCGAATCCACGTATCTCAGTTCGCGTGGGAAAACAACTGGGCTCTGGTACCTGAATGACTCTCACCGATACCGATATACTTTGTTTTGACGAGAGGGATAGGTAAGACTCGAGAGTCGGCAGCAGAGCGCAAATTCTGTCTTGAGGGCGTATACAGCTGGAGAAGAGAGGCAAGGTAGTGTGGGCAGGAACAGCATGGCGAAATACTTTATTCAAGGGGTGGTTAAGAGAGCCTCCGAGCATATTGTAATTGGGTGTCTCATTGAGAACATAAAAGACCGTTTATAGAAGGTCGGTTAACCCAGATTTGAGTCCGTAATTTTGGTCACATTTACTTGAAAATTTGGATATAGCTAGTTTGGAGAAAGACATTGGATGAGTTCGTTAGCCCACTTCTTTAGTAAAAATTAATTCTTTTCGAAAAAAAATTAAAACAGTAAAAAAAATCTTGACATATGGAGAAACTCAGACAGTGGCGGTGACGTAAAAGTGGCAACTCCGTCACCACGCAGACATATTCTAAATATGACGTAATTCTCTCTCTCTCTCTCTCTCTCTCTCTCTCTCTCTCTCTCTCTCTCTCTCTCTCTCTCTCTCTCTCTCTCTCTCTCTCACACACACACACACACACACACACATGCACGCATCTCCAAGAAGCATAGATCATCATGCGCCAGGAGGGCGCATGATCATCTATGTCTCTTGATTGTACATTGCTTAACGTCCCGACAGCAACAAGGCTTTCTCAGGACGTGCCTGCACTGCTTGTGAAAAAAAAACCTAAACAGAACATTGAATGTATGTCGCCAGCCGGTCAAATACATTAAATAAACCTAACACATGGGGCCTAAATAAAGCTAAGACCATTTAGCAACACACATCCAATATCAAGAGCTACAGGCAGTGCAGACAGTAGGGAGAGTTTTAAAAAGGCAAATACAGGTGAATGGACCTCGGGTAGACAGAAACACATGCCCCTGAATAGAGAGAAAAACTCACCCTGTGGGGCTGACCAGGGTGACCCTGGGAACTAAAAAGTACCTAACCCCACCCAAGTCCCCCAGGGCAGACCCGGGTGGGGGTCTATGCCTCTTGAGGATGTTTGGAGCGCACGCACACGCACACGCACACGCACACGCACACGCACTAGGTTAGGGAATTTTAGGTCTTTCGAGCTGAAAAAAGATTATTTGATGTTAGGACTACGGTGTGCAAGCGACGATCCTGGTTGTTCAGAACTGAATGGCCTACGGCATGAAGAGTATGGGACTACACCGTGCACACCTGACGACGCTGAAGTGAAACCACGCGCTGATCTTCCATATAATTTGAGCTGTAAGAAGCAAGTAAACTCTAGTACAATGTATTTTAATCTCTCTCTCTCTCTCTCTCTCTCTCTCTCTCTCTCTCTCTCTCTCTCTCTCTCTCTCTCTCTCTCTCTCTCTCTCTCTCTCTCTCTCTCTCTCTGGGCTCTCTCTCTCTCTCTCTCACACACACACACACACACACACACACACACACACACACACAGCACACACACACACACACATACACACACACGGCGCGCGCGCGCAAGGCGCCCATAGCGCCAAACGTACGTTTAACAGCGAAGTTTGTGGGGCTAGACATGACGTAATTTGTATCTTGTTACTTCACTGTCAGAGTTGGAGTCAGCCCGCCTATGACGTCATCTATGTGCAGTTGCCGGAAAGCGTTCCACCGCGTTCCATCCTAAAAGTATCTTCCTATAAATAAAACAGACTTACTGAAATGACAGTGATTGCCAAACGCATGATGTACCTTATTTCAGTAGTTTAACATTGGGTTTGCATAAAAACCAACAGCATAAATTCTACCCTCGGGACATCATAGAGATGACCTAATAAATATGAACCTGTTAGATAAAGTCTGTTTTATACCTTTTCATTTTCTTAGAACTAAGTCCATGCTTATTTATGTAATTTGTTGTCTTCAAAGTGTACTAAAACTGTCTTGAATCTTACAAAAATGTGATAATAGCGGCTGTTAAGTTATATAAGCTACTCCATATGTTAAGTACATTGCGTTTGCTCTGTAAGTGTTACGGCTGACGGTCTTCTTGTGTTCACTGTTATTTGTAAACTGGTTTTAACTGATTTTACCGACCATATGACAAAGAATATTTGTGTCATTATGTGCAGTCCGTTTTATTGAAAAAAAAAGGCCGCGCGTTTTTTTTGGCAAATAACATTAATTTGAACGTAGCTAATTTCAAGACAACTTTAAGACGAAAAGACGATCCCCAATATTGGTCCTAATCTGTTTTCAGTTTCACTAGTCATCACAACAAAGGCCTTAGACGGTGCCCTCGATAAATTTTGAAGGTGACCCATTTAAACCCGCTAAATTATACTGTACCTTGATCGAGCCCCGCTAAAAAAAAACTGACATATTTATTCAGTACTGTGAACTTCACGCTCAGTCTCCATGCTCAATGTTTGGTCTTGCTACTCTTGCAAGGCGTTGCCTTATAGTTTCAATGCTAGTGATGCAGGTCAGTGGTCACAGAGGCCTGAACATGGTATAATCCGGGTGCTTCATCAGTAGTAATTTTGTTTGACCGACACTTGAAATGCGCTGTGCCCTCTAACGCAGTTTTTTTTTTTAATTTTTTTTTTTTTTTTTTTTTTTTTACATAACTTGAATATTTAACTGAGTAGGACCCCATCCCAACTATCAGAGGCTAAAACTGACTGAGACCAAAAATGTTGCATTTATTTATTTATTTATTTATTTATTTACCTATCGATTATTGATTGGTTGGTATTTAATCTATATATTTATTTGTGTATTCATCTGTATATTTATTTTGTTCGTTTGTTTTTTATTTATTGATTGATTAATTAGTTATTTCTATGATATTTTTGGTTGATTTCTTGATTTATTTGTTTGTTTATTTATTTATTGTGTCTTTTGACCAACTTCACTCAAGATTCTGAGTCCCCTCTAGTGACTGACGATCCCAACCGGCTTTACCCCAGCTTACTTCTATTTTGTCCGTCTCGATATAACAAAAATATCATGGCTGCTTCCTGCTGGCTGCTAACAATAATTATGTGGCTGCTCTCTGTTGCCCTTTTCCTACCCCCCCTTACCCCCCCCCCCCCCCCCGCTCCCTCCCCCCCCCCCCCGGTCCCCCCCCCCCCCCCCCCCCCCCCGCTCCCTCCCTCCCCCCACCCTTCCCAGTTCAGTCTTTACAGACATTGCAGTGAATAGATGTAAAAGGGAAAGCACTCTTACAAACCAGAAATTCATCACGGCGTTCGGTGTGATTATCTCTGGACGAGAGTACTTTCTTATCATTACTTTCTTTCAGTCTGAGATAAATGGTTTGCATTCTACAAACTGGTTTGGCGTTTGCAGTTACGGCCTGACATTCAGGATTGCAGAGATAGACGACATGGAGGCAAGGGACACAAGTGGCGATTCTCCTGACGTTTGTCGCAATTCTCCTGAAATCTTCAGAATTTCTATGCATGAAGGAGGTTACTCAGACAAAGTACCCAACCTCGCACCCAGCGCTAATCAGAAAGAGGACAAAGTAAAAATCGAAAGCGAAGAAATTATAACCAATAATGTACGACATGATCTCTCGGCGGCCGCACTGAAGGAAGATTCTACATCGTTTGAACCAGTTTCAGCAACTTTATCTGTACATCATGTGTCATCAACGAGCTCGAAACAGAAATTTCCAGTTCTCAAAGGTCTCCTTAACCAGCAGACGGTAGTCGTCTCCACAGACGCTAGTAACTATACACCTCACTCAACACAACAGCCCATTCTGATCCCTATCATGGCAGAGCCTCGAAGGGCCTCAAGGCGATTGACAGCTGCTAATAAACATGCAAACCATCTTAAAAAGTTGAAACAGCCTGTTTCAGCACAGAGTAGAAAATACAAGGCAAAGAATCAACCTAAACGGTAAATTAAAATGTCACCTTGTAGCTTGCTGATAGCGGAATTATTTATATTTTATTCCACATAAATTTTGTTAAAAAAAACTTGAATAGGGCTCGGGAAGTTCCCTGCGTTGCCTAGCAGCATCGGCGCATCAGGCGCCATCTTAAGAGGATACCATAGTCATCAGATAGTAGCGAAATAGTGTTTTAACATGTTTTTCTTCATTTTCTTCCTCTTTGGAAACAAACAAAAACAGATTCTGGTGAGCGGCTTCCTACAGTGATGGCAAGACTTGCTGTTATTGCTTATAGTACGTTGGGACTTTCCTGACATTACAAAAACAGTGATTTCCCTATGAGCGCTTAGTTCCGTATCCTCACAAGATGGCTGCCATGACTGGCGTGATGATGTCAGCTTCCCGAGCCTTATAGCATTAACATTTGCAAAAATGCTACAGTGCTGCTGGTCAGAAATGTTTTTAAAGCTGCTGATATATTTGTCCCAATGACCAGTTTTGGTTGGTAGTATTATTGCTATGATATGAGACCACATGAGAATTGCTCTGGTAAATGTGGTATGAAATCTCACTTGACAAATGTCAGTAGATAACATTTAATCCTTTTCTATGGCATGAAAATACCAATTAGCCCTTTTCATCCTGATACACCCCTTGCTTGAATAAATTTAACTGTGATAGTTCAAGGGTGGGCCAGAATAGCTTGGCGCCTCAGGCGCCAAGCTATTCTGGCACCACCCTTGAACTAAAATGGTTGACCTGTCTCTTAAGATCTGTAATGCATCCTTCATACTATAGGACACTAAGCAATCAAAAAAATATCAGTATCAAGATGTAATGAGTTAAGCTGTACCAGTAACCAACACCCTGTGAATAAGGAATTTCACTTTATATTGATGTTTCTTTATATTGAAGCTATGGCTCCCGGAGGGATCAAACCAGTGCCACACAAGACAACTCATCTATGGGTGTTCTGCAAGTAGACACAGCATCCCTACCAGTGTGGGCTCGACAGGTGTTCAGCCAAGCCAGGACATTTCTTTCTCAACAGAATCAGCAAGGCAAAGCTTACAACAACATACCTGATGTGCGCATAGCTGTAGAGGTGCTGAAGGCTTCTCAGTGGTGGAAACATTCTAAACAGACACGCGAGATGAAATCACCTCCCTCACCCCCTACGCCAAATGGAGACATTGTCACCACAGAGACAGATTTGGATGAAAATACTGATGGATTGTCAGATGTGGGTGATATAATACAGACAGAAGGAGTGCTAAACCCATGGGATGGGGACTGGCTTTCGCCGACAGTTTTGGAAGAGGCAAATGCCACTGGTGATTCTTTTTTTTTTCTTTTTTTTTTAGCCTTTTTTACCGTTACACACCATGACTGTATTATATAATGTATGGATTTGATTAGATAGATTGAGGCTGGTGTCAGAAGGTCTTGGCAGTACCTTTAAACTATCTATCTTTAGATCCATCTCCTGAACTGTAGTTTTCAGAGCACAGCTCCCAGATTTAATAGTTTTGACTCTTACTCTTAGTCTTAGGCTCAATATTAACCCATTTAGCCGTGGGACCCAGCAGCAGGAGATGGATTGATTATGATAATTCAAGGGTAGTGCCAGATGAGCTTGGCGCCTGAAGGTGAATTGATCATGGAATTCCTTGAATTATCATTCCATGATCAATCCATCTCTGACAACTGGTACAGAGTCATTACTTAGACAACGCCTCCAAAAGTTTGGAAATGTGGCCATGTAAGAGGGATAATGATATAAAACTAAAGAAAAATGCTTTTGTAACACTTAGGGCAGTTTTAGCTTACGACAGTTTTTGTCCCAGTGATTCCTACAATAATCACTGCCGACAGCCAAGGGGTTACATGTAATGTTTGTCATAGTCTTCAGTGTGAGGAAAGTTAGCTGTTTTTTGTTTGATGAAATCACAATGATGTCATTATAACTGATATGTTAACGACTCTTTCCTCCTTTTCTAGCACACATTACCAGTCCTTAATAAATAACAAGTAATACTATGATACTGAAACCACACTGTATGTGATTAGATATAGTCAAGTTGTGTCTCTGCCATGGCAGAATTAGCATACCAATTTTGGGTTCAACCATGTTATAACAGTAGGCAGCGGTGGATGCCTGAGTAAACATTTCAGCAGTCACTGGTGTTAGTTTGAGTTTCACATCACTGCAAGTGACTTATCCAAGACAGTTGTCCTAGTTTGGAAGAAAGTTGCAAAGTATGATATCATATATTCAGAAAGCTGTATTGTCCCATGGGCAAGCTCAGTAGAATGTTTTGCTGGAAATCAAACGCAAGCATGCGACTCCCTTTTCTGTGAGCAATTCTGAACTCCAAGACACTGCATGAAGTTAAATCTGAGGTGTTTGTTCTATCAATAAATTATGACTATGAGTGATCTTCCACAATGAAAATAAGCCACTTGCTTGTTCAAACTTGGACTTTTAAGATAATCTATCAATCTGAGAACTTTAATTTAAACTGAGTTTAATATGATTTATATTGTCACATCTGTGACATTCATTTCTGATTTTTTAAAAATCTGTCAACCTGAGCACTCATGCTTTATATTGCCACAAATAATGAGTGCAGATATAGAGTGATGTACATCTTTTTTGTGTATGGCATGTCACTCATTATTTTACTTGTTAGCTCTGTTGATAGACCTGTATAAAAGAAATCCCCTTAGGCTGGGCGGATGAAGAGTTTCATCCCCTGATCTTTTTCTTATGACATCGAATCACCAACCCAAGTACATGGCATGAAGTATGTGACATGCTACATCCCTAACCCATTTAGCCCTGAGTCCCTACAACAGGAGATGGATTGACCATGATAATTCAAGGGTAGTGCCAGATTAGCTTGGCGCCTGAAGAGCGCAAAGCTAATCTGGCATTGGCTTTGAATTATCATGGTCAATCCACCCTCCTCCAACTGGTAATACTAATAGTCATTATGCAACACCTCCAAACTTTGAGAAATGGGACCTTGGGGCTAAAAGGGCTAATACAGGGTCAAAACAGTTCCATTACAATGCACAAAGTACATGACATGCCACATGGCACAAAGTACATGACAATTGACATGCCGCATCGCACAAAGTACAGAACACTCGGGGTCCCTGAATACAAGACACAAAGTGCAGGACACTCAGGTCCCCTAAATACAAGACACAAAATGCAGAACATCCAGCGTCCCTTATTTTGTACAACTTTACAAGGCACAAAGTACAGGACACTCGGGGGTCCCTGAAGGATGGGAAATGGATCATGATATATATATATTTGCCTTGTATTGGGAGCTGGGTAGCTCAGGTGTCAGTGTGTTGCCAGGCTCTTGTCTTTAAGATCAGATTTAAACTTGGCTGGGAAGAAAATTTGATCAGACCCTGTTTGGTACCTCATAGTTGAAATCAACTTTGTGGTGGACTAAAGATGGTAAGTCTAAATGTTTCAGTTTACTGTTTTGTGGCTTACATTTTTTTGGATTTACTGTACCCAGTATCTACTGGTGCTTGCCTCACCTGTCTGCAGTCCTGATACATCTTTTGTTTTCCAGATGGTCATGTGGCACCTTCACAGGCTGATGACAGTGAGGAGTCTCCACGCAATTCACACAAAAAAACAACAGTGAAGTTCATTTGTCGTTTGTGTAAAAAGGTGTGCAGTACACGAGGAATATTAAAGAGACACATGATTGAAAAGCATTCTGAGCGAAGATCTACCTTGCAGTTCAAGTGCCGCGTGTGTGGGAGCATGTACAAACGAAAGTACTGTCTTGTTGAACACATGAGGGTTCATACTGGTGAAAAATCTGTGAAGTGCACAGAGTGTGATGCTAAATTCCGGTATCGATCTGACATGAGGAAACATTATCGTCACAAACATGGTGGGAAGAAATATGTATGCAAAGTGTGTGGGCGATCACTCAGGTCAGACCGAGGTTTTAAATATCACATGAGCACGCATGATGAGACACTCCCCATCGTTTGTGACCGCTGTGGACGTTCTTTCCGTTGTAAGATTGCTTTGAAACGACACCATGAGTATGCACACAAAGAGCAATATGACAGCAAAGTGATGTGTGAAATGTGCTCAGAAATGTTTCCGTCTGAGACAGCCCTCAGTCGTCATCAGAGGACCGCCAAGTCTGGTCCATGCCGTTCTTTCCGTGCTGGCATTAGAAGCAATTCATCCACTGCTGATGGAGAAACGTCTTTTTTGCCGGTTACTTGTCAAGAATGTGGCGCAGGGTTCAGATCAGAGCAACATCTGAAAATGCACATGGGGTTTCACACAGGGACTAGGCCATTTCTGTGCAGTGAATGCAATCTGGCTTACTCCAGGAAAGATCATTACAATACCCACTGCAGAATACACAGGCTGAAAGTTTTGGAAAGCAAGACCTTTGATTGTCAGGTGTGTGGAGTTGGCATGAGAACAGAGAAACAGCTGGAGATGCACATGGGTTTTCATACAGGTGAGAGACCATTTCAGTGCAGTGTGTGTCATCTGGCCTTTGCCAAGAAAGATAGACTGGACACACACAGCCAGAGCCACAACGCGGACAGAGTCAGGTATCCATGTATCACATGTGAAGCAAGCTTCTGCACCAAGGCTTTGTTAAAGTATCACTGCGTTTTGCGACATGCTGCAGAAACCCCGCATGTCTGCACTGCTTGTGGAGACCGTTTTGATCGCAAGTGTCACTTACAGCAGCATATGAAAGGTCCATGTAGCTCACAGGCACAAAATGACCAACAGTCCATTCAGGCTAGTACAGACTAAATGTGTGAAGTGGTACACATACTGCTCGTGGGAGTACTCACCAGATAAACCCAGTTGAGGAGTATTCTACAACTAGTACAAGTACATTTCTGTTTAACCCTTTACATCCTGATACGCTCCCATATATATTTATATGAGATAAATTTGACCATGATAGTTCAAGGTTGGTGCCAGAACAGCTGTCCTGGCACCACCCTTGAACTATCATGGTCAGCCTATCATCGGAACTGAAATGTATCCTTCATAGGACAACTCACTAATCTGAAAAAATCAGCCTCAAGATGTAATAGGTTAACCCTTATCATTCCGAATACACCAGTGTGTGTCTGTGAAATAAGTTTACTAAAATAGTTCAAGGGTAGTGCCAGAATAGCTTGGCGCCTCTAGGCGCCAAGCTATTCTGGCACCACCCTAAAATAAAGCCATTGGTCTATATATATCCTTATCTGTAAGTACTATAATGTAGCTTGCTTACATGGCAGTGTGCAGATTTGAAGCTTTTAGCCTCAGTATGATATGGGTTAAATGAGATGTTCAGCATCTCATTCAATAGAAGTGTGCTTGTGATGTACACCACAAGTGAGTCTGTAGGGTGGACCGACAAGTCTGTTTCATCCCTTTGCATGTTTTGCCATGCTTATTCCTTGCTATGCACCGTTGTGTGGCCTAACTTCTGCTGCGCATTCAGCTATGGCATATGCTGCTGTGTGTGGTAGGGCGCATACAATCATCAGTATGTACACATATTTTTTAATAGAATTATATTTACTACTACCTTTTAGGTCAGGGCACATGATTTGCTAATTAAAAACTGGAATGTGCTATGTAAGCGACAATTTATAAAGCAAGTTTACTATAGAAATATTAATTACAAAATATTTCATGCCCTTAAAATAATACTTCAGTCTCCTTTGTTTACTTTTTCATATATATTTAGAACTCAAAATATCAGACCAGCCTGGCCTTGGTTATAATTTATTTACTTATTTATTTATTTCTCGTTTGATGTGCTTTTTGGCTCTCGTGCGATAGCAAAAGTGAGTATGTATGTATTGTGCCATTCTTCATCCGTCATCTGCTGTAGTGTAAACTTTAATGTTGGCATTTTCTTGGAGACTATTCAAGACACAGACTTTAAACTTACTTTGTGGAAAAAAAACTTTCTTAACATACCCATTTCTTCAGTGATGTCTATCAAAGGTCAAGGTCACAAGAGATTTAGAAATAGTAATGAATTTTTTTTTTTTTCACAAATAGTATTATCTACTTCAAAACCCAAACTTGGTACAGAGATACCTAATGTGATAGTAAGACCTTTCTATGCATACTAATTTGGATGATCCCTCAGAAAGGTCAAGGGGCACAAGTTGAAGAAGTTGGCAAATGTGTGAAAAATGCAAATTTTTGTATGAATGGTAGATTTTAATTTTATCCAAATTTGTGCACACTTTTCAATCAAACTTCCTGTAAAGGTAGCTGTTTATAATTTAATTTTACTATGGATACTAATTTAGTTGACCTTTGCATAGGTCAAGGATCAGGGGGTTGACACATAGTATGTGAAAAATGCATACTTGCTGAGAAAAATTGGATTTTGTTGGCACAAAAGTCAACTGTTTGCTTTTGTTAAGACACATGAACACTTGCTCACTTCAGTGACCAGTCAGAAAGGTCATCACAAAGGTCACAGTTATGTGGATTGGTTGTACATGTGAGCCCTAAGGGCTTTGTTCTGTGCTTGATTGGTCTTTACATGTATTTTAAGGTTACAAACAGATACTTCATTTACATTTTATTTCTGTATGCACATTGCTGACATTTAGACATCTGTAAGCCCAGCCTTGAATTAACATAATAACATTGACATCGAGCTTGGTTTATAAAAAAAACAATTCACCTTCGATAGTCAGCTCAGATCATGCACTGATGCAGTTGCTTACTTTGATCTGCCCTTTTTATTTTGTGAGAAAATCTTTTGGACGCATATGATAAACGACACTTTTGAAGTGGATTTTCCCACACATCAGTTAAAGGCAGGGAGGGAAGGCATCACGGCAGCTGCCACCAGTGATTATTGCTGGATCCCCTGACCATCTACATGTACCCGTCACTTTATCCCAGTAAACACTAATGCCTGTACAGTTGTGTAATATACTAATAACACTGTAACACTTGCTTATTTGAGCAACCATTTGGAAAGGCCAGGGTCATGTGAGCCTTGGGGCATTTGCCATTGTTTTTATGCGTTTCCGTCCAGCATTCTTATTTTGGAATGTTCTTTTAGTTTGCTTTGTTTTGGGTGGTCTTATGAGACCTTTCTAATTCTAGTCCAAGTCTAGTTCAATTTGTTGATCTAGATGATAGATTTTCATGAGAATTCATGCCTCTTGCAGACATGTAGAAGGAAATGGGTGAGTGACTGTTTTTACCAACGGATTAAAATTTGTTAGAATGCTTTGTATGCTTATTAAATTAAAATAATAAATTGTTTGCTTATTTTGCAATGCTCACTGGTTCACCGGCACCCTGCTCGCACATGCTATAGAATCTCATGAAAGATTAAAAAAAAACATTTATGAAATCTTTTCATTGTCACCTATGCAGACAGAGTATTGCATTTGTGCACTGTTAAGTGATTTTTTTTTTTTACCTTACACTGCAGCTAAATGTTGAAAGTCCAAAGTCAAAGAACAGCATACATTTGAAGCAGTGTCAAGGGCTGACGAAACATTGCCTGATCAACTTTTACTTTATGTATTATGCAATACTGTGCAAAATAATGTCTGCATGTGAATTAGTTACAAAAAGTCAAGGAAAACTTAATGTTTTATATATAATGCAGATTTCTAAGCAAATGTGTCAACATCAGTTTAGCAAACTTTACAGTCATCAGGCTGAGGAAGCAGAATTTCTTCCAAAGCAAATGAGGCAACGCTTGGCACTCAAGCACAAGCACTAAGGCATTGTTTTCGGGTTTTTTTACCCACAAGGTACAGTGTGTTATGTGTGAGTTCATATGTATACAGTACTTACTTACTTACGCCTGTCACCCCTACCCGGGTATAGGCCGTCGACGAGAGACCTCCAGCAACTCCTGTCCTGTGCTTCTCCTTCGATTCTACTCCAGGTGGTTCCCAGTCTCTTGATGTCTGCTTGGAGGTCTCGACGCCAGGAGTTTCTCGGCCTACCTCTTTCCTCTTTCCCTGGGGGTTCCATGACAATGCCTGCCTAGTGATACTGGAAGCTGGCTTTCTCAGACTGTGACCAATCCATCCCCATCTTCTTCGCCCAATTTCATTCTCTGCTGTTATCTGCTCTGTTCTCTCCCAGAGTCTGACGTTGCTGATCTTCTCTGGCCAGTGGATTTTCAAAATTCTTCTAAGGCAACTGTTCATGAAGGTCTGTACTCTGTTGACTGTGGTTTTTGTCAATCTCCATGTCTCTGCTCCATATAGGAGAACTGCTTTTACATTGGAGTTGAAAATCCGGACTTTGGTGTGTTGTGACAGCTCTCTGGAACTCCACACTTTTTTCAACTGGAGAAAGGCTGCTCTGGCTTTACCGATTCGTGCTCTGACATCTGCATCAGTGCCGCCTTTTTTGTCTATGATGCTCCCGAGATAGGTGAAGGACTCCACCTCCTCCAACGGGGTGCCAGCAAGCAAGACTGGTTCTTCCCTGGTTGCGTTCAGCCTCATTGTCTTTGTTTTCTGTTTGTGAATGGTGAGGCCCACTTGGGACGAGATGTCAGCAAGCCTCGTGGTCTTGTCCTGCATTTGTTGATGAGTGTGGGACAGTAATGCCAAGTCGTCTGCAAAATCGAGGTCGTCAAGCTGTGTCCACAGTGTCCACTGTATTCCACTTCGTCTGTGCTCTGTGGTCATCTTCATGACCCAGTCTATGGCCAGTAGGAAGAGGAACGGAGACAGCAGACACCCCTGCCTGACACCAGTTCTGACCTGGAGCTCTCTGGTGAACTGCCCTTCGTGGATCACGCGACATGTCATGCCATCATAGCTGCTCTTGATCAGGCGGACGAGCTTTGCGGGTACACCGTAGTGTCGTAGGAGTTTCCACAGAGTCTCTCGGTCCACGCTGTCAAATGCTTTCTCATAATCCACAAAGTTGACGTACAGCGGGGAGCTCCACTCCAGAGACTGTTCCACGATGATGCGGAGAGTGGCGATCTGGTCTGTACATGATCGGTTCTTCCTGAATCCTGCTTGCTGGTCTCTGAGCTGGGGGTCAACGGAGCTCTTCATTCTCTCTAGGATGATCCTGTTGAAGACCTTTCCTGGTACTGACAGCAAGGTGATTCCTCTGTAGTTGGAATATGTATACAGTACTGAGCACCAAAAGTTGGAAAATATGATATAAAAAAAAAAAAAAAGCTAAAGGTGAAACAATGCTTGTTTTAGACATGTCTGACAAAGTATAAATAAATGCCAACCTGTAATGCAGATGGTCCAAGATAATTGGTAAAATTCACAATATTCAAACCGTATGCTGTCAAAATGAGGCGCAAGCGTTTCAGACGCATGGTGGTCGGAAGTCGGGATACGTCGCTGTTTTTTGCGTAGCAGGGCTAAAATGTCTATGGATTTTCAGTGTAAACATCATCAGTTTGTGTGGAATTTCCCGGGGAATTCCTTCAACACAAGCAAACTGGTTGGAAAGTGAGTTTTGAATGAGTTTAGAACTGTGATTGTTTTAGGTTGCATTTCAGACATACATTTGGGACACTGTGATATAAAAATTTTCTCAGCATCCAAATCTTTCGTATATTTGTAACCTATTATGGTGCAAAATGAAGTATTTTGGTATAGTTTGTTGATGCACATAGTGGACAAGCTGATTTTATCTTGTTGCCGACTTTGGGAAAGTGAAAAAATATTTTGCAGTGAGACACTTTGTTATGCGTCGGAAACGCCACTTTTCGTCCATAACTGTGTCAATATCTGGTTCTAAAGTGAAAAAAAAAAGTTTATCACTGATTTTTCAATGTATGAAGCCTAAATAAAAAAAAAATTCATGTAATGATGCACTGATGTAGTTCACATTTAAATTCATTATGCAGATAGCCCAAAATATACACATTTATACTTTAACATTATCTTAATGCTTTGCAACAACAGAAATGTCACTACATGCCTTATTTTGATCGAAATCTGAATAGCACCACACTGACCCTTTTGGTGCTCAGTACTGTAGATGAACTCGTATGTAAGGTAAAGTCTTTAGACATGAGGTATGCAAAATGTTTTAACCCTTTGCCTATTGGTAGTGGTTTTTGTTGCGGTGATTCCTGTATGAACATAAAACGTGAGCTGCTGGTTACCAGGACGGTACAGAAGTGGTCCACAGCAGCTAAAGATGCCTTGAAAGGTTGCTTTGACTGCACCGAGTGAAATGTTTTACGGACACTACAAGCGATGTTACCGAACTGGCTGACACAGTTTGCAGCTGATAAAAGTTTTGCATAGACAGTGTTGTGCCTAAAAAAAAACCGTTAAAACCTATTTCAGCAACAAACCTTGGGTCACGAAGCACATCAAGGAGGTCTTACACAGAAAGAAGAAAGCTTTTGAGAACATGAACAAAGAACAGTTATGTAAAGTACAAAAAGAACTGAAAAGGGAGCTTAGGAAGGGGAAGGAAGAATATCAAAAAGATAGAAAAACAGTTTGAGACGGGTAACATGAAACGGTGTGGGAGGGTATAAATCTGATGGGTGAGAACAAGAAGAAAAAAGCTGTTCGTTCCGGTATTGAGCAAAACTATGGACTATGCCAATGACTGAAATAAGTTCTATGCAAGATTTGATTGTCATGATTTTGAGCATGAAAGGGAACAGGTCAAAAGTGAAGTGATTGTGGTGACTGAGGAGGAGGTGCTTAGAGTACTTAAAAAATACCAAACCACAAAAGGCGTCTGGGCCAGATGGTGCTAGATCAAATGTGTTAAAATTATGCGCTGAACAACTGTATAAAATTCTTTGCTATATTTTTAACATGTCACTTACCCAGCAGTGTGTTGTCCCCTGTTCGTGGAAAACCTCTTGTATTATCCCCGTGCCAAAAAAGCAAACTGTATCCGTGATGAATGATTTAAGACCAGTTGCTCTTACCTCATGTGTCCTGAAGGTTTTTGAGAGGGCTGTTCTTTCACATTTTCAAATACAGGTTTCTGATTTTATAGACCCCTTTCATTTTGCTTACAGAAGGCAAAGAAGTGTTGATGATGCCATTTTGCCTGTTGTATACATCTACTCTCATTTAGACAAACCAGGAGCCTCCTGATGGTGAGAGATGGTCATAGATTTCAGGAAAAACAAACATCATCCCAATCCTGTTGTGATCAAGGGAACATAAGTTGAGCGTGTAGAGTCATACACGTATTTAGGTGTTCATTTTGACAACATGCTCTACTGGAAGCAAAACACAGAGGCTACTGTGAAGAAAGCGAATACCCCTATTTACTGTTTGAGAAAACTCAGATTATTTAATGTAAGCACTCAGCTTCTACAGATGTTTTACTGCTCCAGTATTGTTAATGTTTTAACTTTTAAACTGACATGCTGGGGTAGAAATTTATGTAAAAGAGATCAAGATCGGCTTAACAAAGTAATCAGGAAAGCGGGTGGGGTGATTGGTAGAGCACAAGATACTTTGGACACACTGTACAACAGACAGATTACAAACAAACTGGCTGACATTCTTGATGACAAAACAGATAAACTTGGATATGAATTTGACAGAAGACGTATTGAACGAAGTGGCAGACTTCGAGTACCCAAAAGTAGTACATCACATTTATGCCAACTCTTTTGTCCCTCGGGCTGTTACCCTTTTCAACAGTAATATCAGTAGATAGTGTCTGTCAACATTCTTTAGTTCTTTAGTACTAGCCCATTCTGCAACATTGCTGCCATCCAAAGCACAGGGTGGGGGGGGGGGGGGGGGGGGGGGGGGGGGGGCATAAACCTTAAGTGTTTCTGATGCCAAGAGTGTTACAAAGGTGACAGTACGTCTGTTACAGTTCATCTCTTCAACTTAGAGTTATAGGTTATTTAATTTATTCAATGAGTGAATGATGATGCCATGTGTTGTATGGGCAGACAGTGAATTTCCCCATGCAGGATTAATATTGTATTGTATTGTACCAACAGGCAAAGGGTTAATCTGTTGTAAGAATCGTGCCTCACAGAACAGCATGGTATTTGTCTGAGCAATGCACATTTTCCCAAGCATTCCTTGACTTTTTGCAATGAGCATACATTGTCTAAAAACACTAACCCTTCTCTGAATGGGGCAAACTAGAAGCATAGATCATTGTGAGCCCCTGCAGCTTGTTGGAGTACTTGGAAATCTATCCTTTTTGCGGATGAATGAATGAATGAATGGGTGACAGAAACTCTTGCATTTGGCGTTATACTTAACCCTATGCCCGCATTTTCGAGGTGTCATCTTATGTGACTGTGCATCAGTTGCAGGACATGGATTAACCAAGGGTAGTGCCAGATTAGCTTGGCACCATTGGTGCCCAGCTAATCTGGCACTATCCTTGAATTATCATGGTCAACCCCTCTCCTGCTGTAGTGCATCAGAGCTAAATGTGTTAATTGGGAAATAAATCTAACCTAGAAAGTAAGAATTATTGTCTTCAACAAGTTTGTTCAAATGTGGTTGTGTGTGGTGTTTGGTTCTGTGTGTGGTTTTGTGTTTGTGTTTGTCGGTGTGCAGTGATGCATTTGAGTGTGTTTGCATTCTGTGTTTGTGTGTGTGTGTGTGTGTGGCCAACGATTCATGCTATAATAGATTAGAAACTTGTTCTACTATACAGACAAATAAAGGAATTCAGACCGTCAATCAAAATACCTCAAAAGGGAATGCAGATTTGGCATATCAATCCAGTAGAGGCTAATGTCTCTCTGTTTGTTTGTCTATTTTGACAAAGGGTATTTACCCGAAATATTAATAAATTGTGTTGTACCGTTTTTTCTAAGCGTGTTTCTTTCTCCGTTGGGTACTTCTTTGAGATTTGGCATATGATACCAGATATATATGTATACAGTTCACATCTAGCCATGCAGCATGTACACACAGATGTATACACACACACACACACAGAGCTGTTAAAGTGTGCACACTCTGACAGATTGATTATTTGAAGGATTAACGTCCAGAGCACCGGAGTGATAATGGATGGCCCATATGCGGCTTGTTACTATGGAGAGCAGCTTGAACACTGATCAATATTCACTGCGCACCGCCTTTGTGCTAACTTGATTTACCTGGACCTTTCAGCAGACATGCTATGTATAAAACAAGCCAGTACTTTTGCATGTACGATACACACACTGCAGCACAACAGCGGCACCTGTAATTATCTTTGCGCCTGTTTAGGCCATTTGACATCGGAGCACATTTTTTCCCAAATATATCTCAGCAACGAAACATTTTTTCTGTACCACTGTAAGAACAAATATCATTTAGTGCCAAATGACCTAATATAGAATATTTTTACTGAACTCCTATGATTTGCAGATTTTGCTGTATAGTTGTACAAATTTGGTGAAAAGACAAGAACAAGCCATTTTCTATAACCTAAATAGAGTCCAGGCAGATTTCAATATCGAGGTCACTGAAGCATGCAGACTTTATTAATAGGGTCGAATCACGACCCTTGCCCGCGAAAAAAAATTCTAAAAATAGATTTCCGAGCGCAAATGCCTACTTCCGGTGACATGGCACTGACCGTCGAAAATGCCGACGAAGCACTGCAGCTGGGGAAAATGCAACATGTACCCTCATATTGAGTTTCCAGCTAAAATATTATGCTGTAAAGTGTTCTCATAATTCATCTTTTTAGATAATATAATTTTTGTATGCAATGAAAAATGAATAATAAATAGCTGGTAAATTTATTTCAGATTTGTCTTAGTGGTTGCTTTTTGTTTTCTGACTATGCTTACATGTATGGAAAACACTGATTTTCAGCGTCAACAAGTATTACTCGATTTGCAACACAGATAAAATAACACACAAGACATGGACAAAGATGTAAACCTAAAACACTGAAAACTAGAACACTATTAAAAGAATTTATTAAATTGGTGCAAAATAAATACCTTATGTTACAGACAAAATGGGAAATTAGTCATTCGTGGAAAATGCCTAAGGCAGTAATGAGCATTTTTTTTTTAACTGATTGACAAAATACCACTCTTTTTGTAAATAATTCCACTTAGAAATTATTTAGACGGAAAGATCTGTAAGATGTTAAATTCAATTCTCTGAATCGAAATACATCACTCATTTCGCAAATAATTGAAAATTGTCCTAAACCAGGCATTTCCCAGAAATAGCTGAATTTGTCTACAGGCATTTCCTGAGAATGACTGATTTCTTGTTCTGACTGCACACACATGCACAGCGGCACACACACACACACACACACACACACACACACACACACACACACACACACACATACATACAGGGGTGGCCAAATCTTTTTTTTCTGAGGTCATCTGGCGGCTTAGCTCAAGAAAAAAAAAATGAATTAGTCCGCAAGAATCTTAACTAGTCCGCTTACTAATCACCAAAAATCAGAATGCTTGTACAATGTTAGTGAAAAAATGAAGGAAAAAACATTTAATGAAATAACACATTTAATATTGTAATTGTAATTTTTTTCTATAAGTTTTCTTAAAATAAAAAAAAGTTTATATTTCTCACAAAAAAATGCTTAACACAGCGTTAGATAGGCCTACCTTCTAACTGCATATGGTAAAAAGCATCAGAAAAGTATCACTGTAAATTAAATGAACATTTATTATTTATCCACCATCGCTTAAAATCTTTTGCAAAACGTAATCGTTTAAAAAAAAAAAAAAAAAAATTCGCTTGATCTGTTGTTTTCTTCTTCTTCTTTTTTTAAGGATAGCTATCTAAAACAATACAGTGAGCCATCACAAAAATCAAAACAACGTAAGAGTCCTGCCGTCTGCTAGCAGAAAGTCGTGAAAGTTCTCACATGGTCACATGACTATAATAAAATGGTGATAATTTCGAGAAGTAGACGACGCTTGTGTTCGTCATGCCTTACAAATCGGCGAAAAAAATAATAGATGACTGGTCATATAATAGATGACTGGTCATAATTTGAGGTAGTCCGTCAGGCTACCAAATCAGTCTAGAATGTGAGGTAATCCGCAGCAATTCGAGATCACATACATACATAAAATATATATGTATTATATATGGGCAGGGGATCTAACTGTTGTCTGTCCAGCGCTGTGATTCCCCTTGGTTTGAGTACTGACAATTCTGCCAGCGCTAGCCTCACCTATCTGGTTTGTGAGTATAAAATATATAACAGTATTGATATTATATGACTAAGATATATTACACTATTATCACCATGATCATCATGTCTTGTCTGTTCAAAAAGTGTAAGATCGACAGCTACCATCCAAAACACAAATTAAATTCTTTTACAACATAGTTGGACACCGAGTGTTGTCACCGGAAGTAGTTAAAACGAAGATTTTTACCGATCATTTACGAAGATGACGTCGCACGAAGCAGACGCCTTAATTTCGTGATTCGTCCCTATGCCTGCTCTGTTTGAAGTTTTTAAACTTGGCCAATTCACGTGAAAATGGATCTTTTTTATACTGGGCTTGAAAATACCTGGGGCACATTTAAATATATATGTAAAATCAGTCATTTCATGAAAAACTTCAGAATTTTTAGGACTACAGGAAAACAGACTGTGACAAGGCTTTGTTCGAGTTTTTAAAAAGTAACTCGTAATTGGCCAACTGAAACTGAATAATATTTGTCCAAAAGTGGTATAGGAAAGTGGTTCTATGAGAAGATATTCGGGAAAAGCATTGTGCGGTCCGATGTCAAACGTTTGTCAACTTTCGGTAAATCGACGATCTCAACCATCATGGCATCCGCCGAAGTTTCAAACATTTTATGTTGTGTATTTTAAAGGGCAATTTGTATTTACTGGTTTGGAAAGGTCACAGAATACACGCATAATCAGTTTTGACGTATTTCTACTGCTTCAATTGTGCGACGTAAAATTCAAGGCATGTTTTCTTTTTTATTTTACGTCTTAAAACGCTTTCTGTTCTTTGAACCAGGAGAGGAATGTTTTCGTTCGTTGGATTTATTCGTTATTCATAATTCTTTTTGCAGAGTTTACAAGTTTAAATAAAAAACGAATGGAATAATCGGTTCAAATTTCTCAGCTTTCTAAAGTCGAAAAGTAAGGATGCATACACCCATCATCGGTGAAGGCCTCGACTCCATCAAAGCCCGACTGGTCTGCTACACCACCCAGCAGCCGGCCGCCTCATCCCAGTAGCACCACTCCCGTCTGTAAATGCACATGTATGTAGATTTGACCAGTTTTTAATGACACTTTTGGCATGTGTCGCTGAAGAGTCTTGAACGCTCACCTCTACACTGGAAGAAGATGAAGAAACTTAGACAGTTTGGTTTATTCAAAGACCAGAATGTCCTGCACAATGGCCTTTTTCTGTGATGTAGCATGTGATTGTGATCATAAATATCATGCATGCAGAGAGAATCATATAAGTTTATATTAAAATCCTACTACAACTCTGTAACTGTTCAAAGAAAACACTTGTGCAGCTGATGCAAGGTACAGGTCTACCTGTAGTTCATTTAGACATAGTTCAGCACACATATCATTTTGATTTCAATTAGCAATGACTAGTACAACTACAAGGCTATCTGCACAGCAACAGATAAAATTAGATTGATGCGCTAATGGCTGTGCAGAATGTAAACAAGTGTAATGCATTTGCTGCAAGTCAAAGTCATTAAGTGCATTTGTTCAAGACAAAGGCATAACAAACACAAGTAGTGTTGAAATGTGCTTTCAGATTTAGATATATTTATATGGTACTTTAAGGTAAAAAAAAATCATGTACAACAGGCTATATGATTGTTTGACTAGTACATCATGCTTTATCGAAATGAGCAAAGCGCAACTTGTTCAGAGATGTCATGCAACTTGTATATTGTTTGCCTACAGACCAAAATCAGTAGTACTTGCCACATTCAAGTAAAATATATAGTAGGGCATGTTGAAACAGGAAAAAGCAAACAAGTAACTTCAACAAATTAGAAGCATGTTGGAAATGTTGACCCTTATTTCCATTCCCTCTTTCTAGTGTGAGGTGATAGTCATTCAACCTAAAAATAGAATCGAACACAAAAATGAACTTTTTAAGGATTTTTTTCCCCCCAGTTATTGGGGAATGGCGGGGGTTGGGGGGAGGGATACTCTCCCCCCCACCTTCCCTCCCACACACACACACTCCCACCTCCACCATCTATCTTTTTTTTTTTTTTTTTTTTTTTTTTTGGGGGGGGGGGGGGGGTTAGGGTGAGGGCCCTGTGGTACCAAGGCCACTGTTATTGCAGAATTTATTTTCTCTTTAAAAAGGAGGTACCAAGGGCAAGGCCACTGTTATTGCAGACTAGTATTTATTTGCTCTTTAAAAAGGATGTAAATCATATTCATAAATGTTACAAATCAAATTGACAGATCTTCCTTTTAAAAGTGTTTGTAGTTTTTCCACAATATTTGTTTATTTTGTGAAATATGTTTATGTGCTGGTAGTTGCATCACCTGTATGATTTTTAGATTATGAAACTAATTTTGCTGTTGTTTTTTTCAGGATGGTCTCACTACCTGAACAAATCGATGCCACACGGAACATCTCATCAATCACTGTGCCTCCTAGTGCATGCAACAAAACATCATCAATGCGCTGTGTCCTTGACATCGCATCCATGTCTAATTGGGCACAACAGATCTTTGAGCAAGCAAAGGCAATCATTGTCTCTCCCTTCCACGACATTGAGGCTGATGGGCCAGACACTGTGCTTTTAGCTGTTGAGGTGCTTAAGTCAGTCTCTCTACACTGCAGACACTGTTCTCTTTTGGGGAAAGGTGGCCTGAATCCTAAGAAACGTGAGCAGGATCCCAAAACAAGGGGCATGCAATCATGTACACAGGCAAGTGTGGTTGGATCAAGTTCTCCAGACAATAACAGCGCAAGAGAATCTTCTCAGAAAAATGTTGGGTCCTCTGTACACAAATCTGATGTGGCGAAAGTATTGAGAACAGAGTTCTTGCACACTCAAACTAAAGCCAAATCCTTTCTTCAGAAAAATAGTGGAGTTGGCAGTTTCATGGAAGTGAAAGGTGTCGGGCAATCTCTTTCAAAGACAAAACTTGCAGAATCCTCTGTTTCAACAACTAGCACCGTGGAAAGTTCCCCTCTTAAAGCAAATGTTGGATTGACAAGTACAAGTGGTGTGCATGGTATTGATCATCCTACAACAACAGCATCTTCAGTTTCAAATCAGCTTCTTGTGTTGATGACGAACAGCAGTCTTCCTCCTTTGCGTTTGGTGGGCTCTCCTATTCAGTTTGTTCAATCGAGCACAGGACCTTGCTTTGTCAATACACCAGCAGTTCAGGCTGGTACTCGTGTGGGAACAAAGTGTAGTAAGCCAAGTGGCATTGCGTCGTCTCTTTTGAAGACCAGTGTTGGATCATCTTGTCTATTAAAGAGGACCATTGACAAACCTACTTTAGGTCAGGAAGTGTTTTTAGTAGAAGAGCCAGTTAGTCTCTCATTTTCACCCACTGGTGAGCATTCATGCGGAAAAGTGAAAAAAATGAAACGCCCTGCTCAAAGTGTTTACATAGATGTGGCTGAATCTATGGAAATGACAGAAACAGGTCCAGGGAGGGAACCTTGTGACAATTCTATTCCTCGTTCACCAGAGTCAACTTACACTGGTGGGTTATCTCTTGCAAAAAACAGCACTGTTGGCACTCCAGTCACAGACCTTGCTGACCCCTGCGTCGTGGATGATAGAAGTTGGGATGGGGACACTGGTGATTTAGAGGTGAGAAAATACAAGCTCCCCAGGATGACAAAGTTAACCTCTTCACTGTGCAAGTGGTAGCAGATTGTATCTGAATTTTTGTTATTTAGTGCAACTGCAGGAGTCCATGAGAATCTTTGCCTTGACCCCTGGATCATGTTTTTGTTTTTTTCTGAGCAGATAAGTGGTTAATAATTAAGTCCTAGTAGTCAAAGTTCCTTTTAAGAGATCACTGTTCTCTGAGACTGAAGCTACATATAATACTATTCAGAAGGAAGGTCGACCATATTTTTTAGGGAGGTGCCAGAGTAGCTTGGTGTGTTGAGGTGCCACCATCCTTGAATTGGCATTGTCATGATTAATAGTGCATCAAACAAGATGAATGGGTTAACCTTCACCATGCTGCCTGGGTCCATGGAGGAGGGAGTTTAATTGCAAATATTTCATTAACTATTGGGAATTATTCAGTGAAATTTAGAAAAATGCTCCAAGCTCATACTACACTTAGCAAAATGTGTTAATAATTGATGGAGAAATAAATTAGCAATGAATTTTTTTCTACACACAAATGATGGTGCACGGGTTTAAAGACAGAGTGAGTAAGGTGAATATTCCTGTCCAGATGATAATGGTCCTCTGTTTGTGAAGAGTCAAAGATGAGAGAAAAGTTTTGCATCTCACCCAAATTGTTCCTTTATTTGTATGTTTGTTTGTTTTTTGTTGTTTTAATTTTAAAGGGTGTCATAGCCTATGCAAAATCGATCAGTTTCAGTTCAGTTTCTTGGAAATAGTAAACTTTCACCTGTAGTTTCAGGGGAAAACAGAAGTTTCAGACCGTTTCTCTCCGCCATGATGACTAAAAGTACAAGGAATGAAGGATGCTTCCGGTGATGTGTAATAACTAATATAGTGTAAAAATTATGGATCCTGTAGGACCCACATTGTCGGGACAGAGATAACCAGTAAGTCACTCTTTGAAAAATATGGTTCCTGTATGACCCACATCATTTTGGGACAGGGATAACCAGTTAAATTGCTTTTTGAAAAATATGGGTCCTGTGTAGGACCCACGCCATCGGGGTGACGATAACCACTTAAAAGTAAAACTTTCAAAAATATGGGTCATGTAGGACTCGCATCATCGTTTGTGTGTAGTCCAAAGCATGATCCAGTGAAGGTTAAACAACTGAAAAAAACAGAAAGTGGGGAATAAATCTAGTCGGAGCTCAGTACCTATTGATGCTTTATCCTATTGATACTTTATGAATGAAACAACAGGATGGGATGAACCATAAGTTCCCACAAAGTCCCTTCTATAATATGAGAGCTGTCCTTGCTGTCAATGGTCTCTACCTTTTGTCTTTGACCTGATTCTGATGTTGAATTATCTCCTATTGAAAAAGTCTCGCAGATCTGCCAATGCATCTGTGAGTTCTATAAGCGCAGGACATACTCATTGATTTGTCAAAAGTCATTTGTCATGACGTAAGTTTTAGTTTTTACGTAATTTTATATTTTACGTGATATGAGTTTCATTTTCGCTTTTTTCACAGGCTTGAGAAAATGGTGACACAACTAGTAGAACTTCATGGTGCAATTTCAGTCTTGCTATAATTTCTGTGAAAGCAGGTTGACTTTACCTAGCTACATGATACTAAGTACACCGGTCACCTGCATGCTTTTCTGAAAGCGCATCAATGTGTGTGTGCGTGTTAGTGTGTGCACGCGTGTGTGCTCCAAACATCACCAAGAGGCATAGATCCTGATGTGCCTGGAGGGCGCATTAGGATCTATTCCTCCTGTAGACGTGCACATGTTTGTGTGTGAGGGAGAGAGCCACGCACGCGAGAGAGAAATACGTCATATTTAGAGTATTATGTCAGTGTCTGCGTGGTGACGGAGTTGCCTCTTTTAGTCACCATCACTGTCTGACTTTCTCTAGAAGTAGAAGTAAAGGTTTTTTAGTCTTTTAATTCTTTTCAGAAAAGAATTAATTTTACTAAAGAAGTTGAAAGGATACAAAGTTGGCTAACAAACTCATCTAATGTCTTTCTCCAAACTATGCAAAGGTTCAAGTAAATATGACAAAAATTACAGACTCTAATCTGGGTCAACCAACTTCCTATAAACAGTTGTTTAAATGTCTTCAATGAGACATTCAATTTCAATGTGGCTTGGAGGCTCTCATAGCCACCCACTTAAGAAAGTATTTCGTCAAGTATCAAGCTTATGTGTACAGAAATATATCGGAGATTCTCTTTTTTACATACATATGCACGCACATACATAACATGCACACATACATATCATGCACATAAGGCAAATGTACGTTCAGCAGCGAGGTTAGCGTAACTAGACATGACGTAATTTTTATCTTGTTACTTCAATTGTTACAGGTTTACTCCCCCCGTTTAGCCTGCCATCGACATCATGGACATGATACTATTAAATTCGCCCCACTGCAACCCGTGCTAAAAAGTCCCTTCTATAAATAGAAGGGACTTGAAAAGGGAGCACAGATAGATTTGTGTAATTTCACTGCCAAACATGTTGCAAACATGTGGCAGCATTCTTCTTGTGTCTGGAGGGTGCTAAAAAATAGTCAAAGAGACAGTGCAGGCAGGATCAGCTTTGCTTGTGAAGCAGGTCTGAAGTTAACTGAATGACAAATCAGTTTTTCAGCCCTGAAATCAGGGCCCTGAAATTTAGTGAAAACGGACAACTGCACCCTAACCAATTTCATCACCATGCTGCAAGAGAGGCAGTACAGAAAAACAACTTGAGCATGTGAAACATTGCAAACAAAACACTCCTTTATAACATGTATCAAGCCCAGACACTTCCAGGTTTGATTTGTGGCCAAAATCATGTACAAAAGTTTGTGATTACGGACGTCGGTTTTATCATCATACTTTGATCGAAACTTTCCAGCGTCAAGACGGCGTCTTACACTGAAAACCAGGATGCTGATGTCATTAGCTTATTACAAGGCTGCATGGTGGGTACAGTATCGGTTTTTTTATTCTGGCATACATTCGGCTTTTCTATGCTGGTTCTTTGTAGGGTGCCCATTTTGTCATATATTATAAAATGACGATCGTCATCACAGCTAATAAAATTGATTTACATTATATAATATTATAATCTAATATTTTTACATTCACACCTGATCTCCGAGAGCATGTTGCACTTCCTGTTCTGTTGAAAATGGCGCAGCTCGTATCGGAGACCACATGAAAAGGTGTGTTATCATATTCTCATATTGATTACGTTCGTTACCAAAATAACGTTTGTCATTAAATCGGACCAGCTTTGGTGATCTGCAATTATACTATCCAGTTGCAAAGGCGAAGTTCTTTGGAAACATTACTAGCTTGGCAACGTTCAAGATTTGTCATTCTAAGTTGTCTTTTTTTTTTTGTATGACAGAAAGGATTTTCTGGGATTATTAAGACACGTCCATATTGTGTAAAACTCGCGTTCGTCATCAGATTGCCGAGTATCAAAGTTTTTGACCTGCCAAGTGGTGAAATGATTGGTTGTGATTGTATCGCGTAGTAAAATGTTGGATATATTGAAGAAGAATGCTAGAGAAATGCATTTACTGCTGAAAATGATGACGGACGTGATTTTTACTTCACCTTCTTGGGATGGTAACAAATTTTCTCACTGGATTGTGATAACTTACACTGAAAAATAACAAGATGGGATGAACCATAACCCACAAAGTCCCTTCTATGAGAACTGTCCTCACTGTCAGTGGTCTCTACCTTTTGTCTTTGATCCGATTCTGATGTTGAACTATCTCCTATTGAAAAAGTCTCACAGATCTGCCAATGCGTCGGTGAGTTCTATAAGGGGCGCAGGGCATATGCGTCTTTGATTTGTCAAACGTCATTTGTCATGACGTAAGTTTTAGTTTTTACATAATTTTATGTGATATCAGTTTCACATTCGCTTCATAGGCCTGAGAAAATGGTGACAAAACTAGCAGGTTGACTTAAGCTAGCTACATGATATACTAAGTAGTACACAGGTCACCTGTATGCTCTTCTGAAAGCAAATCGATGTTTGTGTGCATGTTAGTGCGTGCACGCGTGCGCTCTCCAAACATCTCCAAGAGGCATAGATCCTCATGCATCTGGAGGGCGCATGAGGATCTATTCCTCCTGGAGATGCATGCATGTTTGTGTGAGAGAGAGAGCCACACGCGTGAGAGAGAATGACGTCATATTTAGCGTATTATGTCATTGTCTGCTTAGTGACGGAGTTGCCTCTTTACATCACCACCACTGTCTGACATTCTCTAGAGTAGAAGTAAAGGTTTTTTGGTGTTTTAATTCTTTTCTGAAAAGAGTTAATTTTTACTAAAGAAGTTGAAAGGATACAAAGCTGGCTAACGAACTCGTCCAATGTCTTTCTCCAAACCATATGCAAAAGTTCAAGTAAAGATGGCAAAAATTACGGACTTTAATCTGGGTCAACCGACTTCCTATAAACAGTTGTTTATGTCATCAGTGAGACATTCAATTACAATATGCTCGGAGGCTCTCATGCTCGGAGGCACTCTTAGCCACCCACTTAAGAAAGTATTTCGCCAAGTTTCGAGCTTGTGTGTACAGAAATTTCGGAGATCCTCTTGTTTACATATACGCACATACATACATACACACATACGGTGCTTTGTGCCAAATGTGCATTCAGCAGCGAGGTTAGCGTAACTAGACATGACGTTATTTTTATCTTGTTACTTCAATTGTTAGAGGTTTAGCCTGCCCGCCTTTGATTTCATGGACATGATATTAAATTTGCCCCACTGCAACCCGTCCTAAAAAGTCCCTTCAATAAATGAAGCAGGAAATGCACTATCTTGCAGTTTTCATTGAGCTATTTTTTTTTTTTTACATTGCAGAACACAATGAGAAAGTCAAGGCCCCTAAATATTCCGTCATTGTTTGCCAAAGCAACTGAAAATGCCAAAACGCTCAGTGCAGAGGCAAAGAATGCAGAGCGAAAAGCTAGAAACCGAGCCGCTGTTGAAGCCTACAGGCAGCGAATAAAACTAGATCCCCAGCTGAAACAGGACATGAAAGAGAAGGACAAGAGAAGGGCAGCAAAGAACCGCCAAAAAGAGAAAACACCTCAGCAGATCGAGCGAGAGAGGATGCTCAGCAGAAAACGTCAGGCGTGCTTTGCGTAAGTTTCCTGAGTACTATACCCACTGTTTTAGTTGTTTAAGCAGCAATATAAAACTTGAGATTAGAACCGTACTGGCATTCAAAGGAGCTCTTCAAATATTTTCAGGAAAAAAAAAATTCCTCAAGATAAACCAACACATTATTAGTATCCCTTTCTGAAAACTGCAGAGATAAAGCTCATTTATTTTATGACTATACATTTATCCAATGAGCCTTAGACAAATGCTACCTCAGCCATTTGATGACTTGGCATAAACCAAAAAAGCATCATTTCCCGGCACACTCAAAAATACAGAGCACCATTTTAGGTTGTTTATTTTTGGGTGGTACAAGAAAGAAATTTTCCCCAATTTTTTTTTTGTGGGTTAGATCACTTCACTTTTTCTTTGTGTATGTGCAGTGCAAAGAAGAAGGCTGAGGCAGCAGCAAAAGAGGCACCACCTGTTCGGCCTTTTAAGGAGAAAGAGAAGGCTGCCATATGAAGGGAGAAGAACAGATTGGCTGTTGCAAAGTACAGACAAAACTGGCACCCAAACAGAAGGAGATGGATCAACAAGCAAAGAATGAGATGCTACTATCAAAAGCTAGATGAGAAAAAACAGTTGTCAGAGAGAAAGATAGCTAAAGCTGGCACCCAAACAGAAGGAGATGGATCAACAAGCAAAGAATGAGACGCTACTATCAAAAGCTAGATGAGAAAAAACAGTTGTCAGAGAGAAAGATAGCTAAAGCTGTGCAAGTTGAAAATCATTTCCAAAACAGTGAATGCCCTTACTCTACACAGGCATCCTACTTTCAAGCTGTCAGGAGAGTTCGGGAAAAAATGAAAGCAAAAGGGTAAAAATTTGTGTTCCTTTGCAAGGGACTCCTAAAAACAGCAGACAAGAAGACCAATGAAGCTCTGAAAAAACTAAATGTGCAATTTAAAACTCAACAGAAAAAACAACATACACCTACAGAAACACTTTGCATACATCTTCACAGTCTCAGAAGCAAACAGGACAAAGACACACTCAAACACAAAAGGAATCTTACACAGGCATTCAAACACATAGACATCACACCCATTGGATTGTGAAATCGCTTTTTGAAACGGTCAGCTGAGAAAGACAAAGATTCATTATACAAGTCACCAGGCAGCAAAAAACATGAAAAGAAGTTGATGGCCAGGCGTCTGAAATTCCATGCAAGACAGCCCCCCCCCCCCCCCCCCCCCCCCCAAAAAAAAAAAAAAAAAAAAAAAAAAAATAACAACCCAAAACAAAACAAATCAGTTGTCGAAATCAATGAGAGAACTGCACAAGGAGTAGCCTGCAAAGAAATCGCCCTCAAAATAAAAAACCTCATTGAGAACATTTTACAGACTGAAACCAAAGTATGTTCAGTCTGTAGAAAGAAAATCAAACTCCGACAGTGTTTGTGTGAGGTGTATTACAACCCAAAGGCAAAAGTTGTCGGACTGAACCATCTGCTGAAAGAAAAGTGTGAGTGTGCATGAGTTGTTGAATGAAAGTATGTGTGTGAAGGAGAGTGAGTTTGCAAAGCTTGAATGTATTGACAGGTCTTGTACACAGTGTGGTGTTGAGAAAGTTCATGCTCGGCTTGAGGGAGAATTGGAAGATCAGCTAGACCACCAGATCACTTAGGTAAAATGGTAGCATGTGAAAATGGGAAAGTCAAAGAGAATGGAGAAAGTGAGAAGCATGGGAGTGTGCATGACTGAAGGAGTTGCTTAGTGTGCTTAGTCCACTGGCAAGGCACACATTGCTGACTGGCAAAGACGCCAGCTACAAGCATTGAAGAAGAACCCCCCTGAGGGCTGGGCTGTGGCGACAATAGACTTTGCAAAAACGTCCTCTGCAAATTCCAAGATGAACCACAGTCAGCCCACTGGGCTTACAAGCAGGTCTCCATCTTTCCTGTAGTTGTCCATTCCAGGTGCTCCACATGCCAGGAATTTTGGCGAGATTCTCTGGTGTTTCTGACAGATGATCTTCGACATGATGGTGCTGCATCCCAGGTCTTCATTCAGAAGACTCTTGACTACCTTTCTGAACTCAAGCAGTTAAAAAAGGTAATTCTTGTCAGTGATGGGTGTGTGGCCCAGTTTAAGTCAAAACTCCCTTTTCTGTTTCTTTGCCACACTAAAGCAGCCCAGGCCACTGTTGTTGAGAAGGTCTTTTTTTTTTTTTTGCTGCATAACATGGGGGTGAAAATGACTGCGACTGGCTGGGAGGGGCTCTAAAAAGAAATGTCACTAGAGACTGCAGGGATTGTCACTGTTCAGGGAGCATGCAACGTGTACAAGCATTGTTCTCGTATGATGACCAAGTCTGAGGGTCCAGAAAAAGGTCATCACGATGTGTGACGATTCTTTCTCATCAAACCGGAGCGTTGTCCTGTTTATGTAACCCATGCATGTCAGGGATTATGCTTGGTGCCTTTCAGCAAGTCATGTTGAAACCTAGCAGACTGTGAAACTCAAGTTCACTGGTTCACCATCAATTCTTCCTACTTTCCAACCGTCTCCAGCTTATGATGTGCAGAAGCATGCAGAGTCTGATTTGGCAGATGTAAGTGATGTTGCTAGAGATGAAGTTCTCATTTCAGATGGCAATGATGATGGGCCTGCTCATACTGATGCTTTGGGGCTTTTGCTGTCTGATGTACAGCAGCAGTGCTCTCCTTTGAGTGTGAAAGGGGATGGAAATTGTTTTTTCCAATCTCTGAGCCTTCTGTTGTTTGGCACAGATGACTTTCATGAGGAGATGCGGTGCACGATAACCATGGCTATGGCCTTGGAATCCAGCATTTTTCTGGATGGCTGTAACTGGTGTGCAGCATACGATCATGTCACACCAGAAAGTGGGATTTTGGTAGCTATGCTGACCTCTGTTGCACCTGACGAGAACCCTGCTGTCTCTTTACAGCATGAGGTTATGGCAATTCAGAAGAACTGTGCTTTCACAGGACTTTAGGAGTTTCTGGCTGCAGTGCATGTGCTCAAGTGCCCTGTCATGTCTGTCTTTCCTCCACTTGGATGGGACATCTACAGGTTGCACTGAAACAGAATTTTCAGGGCTCCCAGCTGCAGGTCTGACAAGAAGTTAATTGTGATGTGGTCATCGAAGAACAGTGATGAACTTGTAGATGAAGACTGGGTTGGGAAGCACTTTGTTCCTGTCATACTGGCCAGACCTGGACAGGACAATGTGCCCAAGGTACATTCTCTCTATATATGGTCGAGTGGCAGTGTGGTCATGGGCGAACACTCATCCTTGCTGAGGCCAAGGAGACAGACGAAGTCGCACAGTTCGCCCGTGTTTTGTTTTATAAAGAAATCTGGCACAAAACTCTTCACTTGCCCAGCACCTGATTTAGGCAGGAGGTTGAGCTGTCTCTAGATGAGGCTTTATCGTCCCACCGTTGTGAATATTTCACCATAAAATGATTTGTTTCCTCAAAATACATTACTGATGGCATTACTGTATGGAATATACCCCATTACTTACCCAATTTCAGCCTAAGCACCCTTGTGTATACCTACCCAACAAGGGGCGTAAGAGAGAGAGAGTTGTAACCAAGTGAACGGGTAGTCTCCCCTCCCTCCATCCGGTCATGCGCCGCACCTTCCTGCCAGTCGTACCCTTTGCTTCCACGTGGATGGTCACCGGCTTCGGCCTCTCTCAATTTAGATTTCTTTCTCTTCTCTCTTCAACTTAGTGGCTTATAGGTTGACGAGGTAAGGCCTCGGGTTATGCCTACAAGTAAATGGACCGTTTACTTTCTCGTTGGCACCTCCCTTGAAATTTTTTCGTTGGTTTGCGGGCTTTGCCCTCGACTGGTCGTGAGTACTGTTCACAGGCCTTTTCGTGTACGGCTCATGTGTTGTTTCAAAATGGCGTCTGCTTTGTGTTGCAGTGTACTGCTTTGCACCTGCAAGCGTTGCAAGGGTTTTCAGTGGCCTTCGGACGACCATAAGCTGTGTCTTCCTTGTTCCAGCTGCTCCTCTGCCCGTTCCTGCGCGCGTTTGTGCGACTTGGAAGGAACGCAAGTGGTCGCAGCTGTGGGAATTCTATCAGCGTCGCCGCCCTGGGGCTTCAGAAGCTACCACGCCGATGGAGCAAGACAGGTCAGTGCATAGCATTGTCATTCCGGTAGCCTCCGCCCCCCTCAAATCTCCGCGCCGGCGGGCGACTTCGGAGATAGTGGGGCCCTCTTCTCGGCGCTTGATGGACTTGGTACTGTTTCGCCCTCTCACAGCGATGGCCGGTAGAGTCTGACCCGTCTCGCATGGCCCTTCGCAAGGGGTGGCTGAGAGACCTATGCCAGTCTCGCATGGTCCTCCGCAAGGGGTGGCCGAGAGACATGGCACGCTGGACTCCCCCCCCCCCGCCTTCGCTAGCTGCCCTTCGACGCCGTCCGTCAGCCTCTGCTCACCCTTGCAGGATTCCGTCTTCGGATCCCTCGGCACTGACTACTCCGCAGCTCACCAAGTTCTTCTTGTGGCTGTTTCATGAACAGAACTTGGCGCCGATTACCATTCGCGGTTATCTCGCCATGGTGGCAGACACCTATCGTCACTTAGGCCGTCCAGACCCTGGAGCGAGTAAAGACCTCTCAGACTTGATGTCACATTTCGACCTCCAACAGCCAGTCACTCGTTCACTTGTTCCGCGCTGGGATCTTCCTTGGGTCCTGACTTGGCTGAACTCCAGTCGCTTCGAGCCTCTGCGTCGTGCCAGCTTCGCGGACATGACTAGAAAGACCTGCTTCCTTCTGGACCTCGCCACAGCTGCCAGAGTCAGCGAGCTGCATGCCCTGTCTGTTGACCCAGCCTGCTTGCAGTTCAGGATGGACGGTTCGGTTCAGCTTCTGACCAACCCCTCTTTCTTGGCCAAGAACAGACTCCCCTCGGCCGCACCCCAGGCATGGAGTCTTCGACCTCTTACAGGATCTGACCAGTCCCAGACATCACGACTGAAGGACCCAGTCCGAGTGCTAAAAGTCTACCTGCGCAGGGTGAAGCCCTGGAGAAGAGGTCGCTCCCGCCTCTTCCTGCCTTTGGCCCCAGGCCGGGCCAATATTTCCGCCCAGACGATATCGTCTTGGTTGCGTTGCATTATTCGTTCCGCTTACAATGATCTGTCCCCACAGGTGGCCAAGACTTTGCGGATACGGGCTCATGAAGTTAGAGCGGTTTCTGCCAGCGTTGCGTTCCACCACAACTGCGCAGTCAGAGACATTGTCGCGGCGGTCGGTTGGAGATCAGAGGCCACCTTCGCCCGCTTCTAGCTCCAGGATCTCTCCAGCCAGCGGGACAACCTGGCCCTCATTGGAGATCTCTTGGCAGCGTAACACTCTCTCCGTGCGCCTTGAGGTAACCCTTCGCTGAAATCGTCGGGAGGTTGCCCCTTGATGCTCAGCTTATAGCTGTGACGGGTATGGGGGCAGCACCCTCCTCCTTTTCGCCATTCATTCCATACAGTAATGCCATCGGTAATGGATTTTGAGGAAACAAATTTATTTTTCTTTAAAATGAATTGTTCTGAAAAATACTTACCGATGGCATTACTCGGAGGTCCCTCCCTCCTGCCCCGCTTGCCGCCTCTTCACAAAGTGTATGACTGGCAGGAAGGTACGGCGCATGACCGGATGGAGGGAGGGGAGACTACCCGTTCACTTGGTTACAACTCTCTCTCTCTTACGCCCCTTGTTGGGTAGGTATACACAAGGGTGCTTAGGCTGAAATCGGGTAAGTAAAGGGGTATATTCCATACAGTAATGCCATCTGTCAATATTTTTCAAAAAAATTCATATAAAGACAGATTTAATACTGATTTGATGATGAACATCATGTATTACTACAAATGACCTCTGCTAAGCATACGTCAGCAGCACATAACTGGTTTTGATGGTATAAATATATACCTAGAGATAAAAACATTTGTGTACTGCACTGTTTCCAGCATCTTTTTTTAAAGTACTGTGCACTTACCTGTTTGTGTCGTAATCACTGATGCCCATCATACAAATCAGAAATACAGTATAGTGTGCTAAACAAATACAGGAGAAGCATTGCCTTATGTACTGTTTTAATTTAGATCAGGGTTTTATGTCAATATTTCTTAATTTGCTGATTTTAGTGTACTTTTGTTGAAACTACAGTTACTTTGAATTAGAAAGACAGTATTGTTATACTGACATCCGTCATATATTTTTCTGCTGGTTTGATGTTGAAAAGAACATCTGGAAAATAAAAACTATGAAGTGGAAGCATTATTCAAGTGTGGTTCTTGTTTCCAGTTGCATCCTATGTTGCTGAAAGTCTGAAGAGCTGTACTTTAATAAACTTTAATACTGACTTGATGATGAACATCAGGTATTACTACAAATGACCTCTGCCTAAGCACAGGTCAGCAGATCAGAACTGATTTTGATGGTATAACTATATACCTGGAGATGAAAACATGTGTGCACTGTATTGTGTCCAGCATCTTCTTTTCTGAAGTACTGTGCACTTGCTTGTTTGTGTTGTAATCACTGATGTCCATCATAACAGCCAGGTGATATGTTGTTTAGTCTGAAAATACTTTGAGGATTGTCCTGCAATTTAAAAGACTGATAACCACCAATGTATCCTTCAAGAAAATGTCAATCTTTGTTCAGAGCTCTCTAACTCGTTTTCACTGCCCAGTGTCCACTTACCATGGACACCTTTAGGCACTTAGTCAACTGCCAGTGATCATAATCCACGAAAACATACCAAGTGTAGCAAAATAGCACTGATATCGGCGATAACTTTGCATTGTTGATGAGTTGCCATAGATCAAGCACAATATAAATATATATAGTTTGTAAGTCTGAAACGGTGCATGTATTTAGTATGTACTCCTGTCAAGATGACAAGATTACAGCATGCATATATATATATATATATATATATATATATATATATATATATATATATATATATATATATATATATATATATATATAATGCTCATGTTTTAAAAGAAACTTGGAGATTACATTGTTCCGGCCTCATAGTGCACAGCTTTGCGTCTCAGATGCACAAACATTGTGTCAACAGAGAAGTTTCTTGGGTGTACTGCTTCACTTTGTGGCCCTCAAATATTTCAGCAAAGACCGGCTGTCTCTCAGAAAAAAAAATCCTGCAGCAAACGCTGCCATATCTGCATACTAAACACACTAAATCACTAAATGCTACTTTTTGTTTTTAAGAGTGTGATCAGGGTGTGAACTGTGACTCGGATAGCCTTATACAAGACTGAATACAGCTGCTCATCTTTTAAATAGAATGGAATGTCCATTAAGTCTCTTATATATTATAGAAGGGACGTTTTAGGACGGGTCACAGTGGGGCGAATTTAATAGCATGTCCAAGATGTCAAAGGCAGGCAGGCTAAACCTC